>BQNB010016948.1:0-70788 GCA_026074375.1 Tanacetum coccineum | reverse complement strand
ATATGTTTTGTATAAATAACTATGAATTTTCTATCTTGGATTCTTATATCTAACTATGCCATAAGGGTTCCTTTTATACACCAAGGAAACCCTAACGGGCTTACAAAACACGTTAAGTGATCTTGCATATCTATTCCTAATATAACTCATGCATATCACTTAAGCAGTACTAACTATATATGACTAACAGTACTAATGTACTGGCAGTACTAACTAACTATTAGCAGTACAAAGTGTAGAAGCTCTAAATCCCAACAATCCTCCCCTAAACACTTTACTACCTTGGCCTGTTTACTATATTGTAGATCTTTATCAAAAGTTCATCTTCCATCTCTGACTGTTGATCCACTCTTAGCTTGTTACATAGCATCAAAGTTGCAAGTCCCTTTGTCAGTGGATAATCCTTTTTAACCAGCATGAATATATCTTGTCCTTTCTCTATAGATACATGATGAACTGCACACATATCATATAACCACCATTTTAAAGGATCATGCATATATTTTTGAAGTTCTAAAAGATTTTATGCATTTGGTTCAAACAACATCTTCAGTTCAACCCACAATTCTATCTCTTTATCTTCAGTAAGTCCTAATGAGTTGTACCTTTCTTAAACTAAGCTTCATAATTTTACCAGATCATCCTTGTCAAAATTCTTAAGCATGTCTTCAAAAACCTGATATACCTCTGTGTAATTGCCTACTATGATGATTTTCCAAAATTTCATAGTGTCTTCAGAGTGAACTTCCCATCCAATTATTGGGTATTTGGTTTGAAGAGCTTCAACATTTATTCCTTCATCTGGAACTATGATTACCATTTGATTCAGTTGTTCCTGGGATAATTCATCTGTTTTTGGTTCTTCATCTGTTTGCTCTTGAACTGACTCTAAAACTTCTTCAGTATTGGTCTTATATCATCTGAATGAATTTGATCCCATAAATTTTCAAATATTGTTCTTATATCATCATAGCTCATTCCTTTGAAATCTTTCATCTTGTAGCCTCCCTGATTCTTCAAGTATACCATCATATTCTTTCTTACTTCAGCTACAGATCTTGGTCTATTTTGAAGAGCATAATACCTTATAACAGAAGGATCATTCTAATCAATGACATGAGCAATATCAACTTCAATTACAACTTCTTTCTTTCCAGCTTTATCATATTCTTCTTGCAATTGTTTGGTAATTTCAGCATCTCTTGCAATCCTTTTTCTTTCTTCCTCATCAATCTGTTCTTGTAATCTAATGACTTCTTCATAACCAAGCCTTTCTTCTTGCACTTGTTTCTTGGACTTCTTTTGAACAGATTCATCTTCAAACACGATTGCCTTGCATTTATCTTTCTTCTTCTTTGCACTCCTTCTTATATAGACCAATCTTTCAGCAGTAGTACTAACCTCAAGAGTTGCACTAGCAGTACTAAATGGTACACTAGCAGTATTAAGTATAGTATCAGCAGTAGTAACCTCTTGTTCCCCTTTTTCGCCACTTCCTTGATCTTCCACAAGCTTAGTAGGTTCTTTTATTAATTCAGTAGTCTCTTCCTCTTCTAGAAATACCTTAGTATCATCACTAATCTTTTCCTGAATCTCTGCATCATGTGGAGGAACTAAAGAAAAATCAGCATCCATGTCTAATTCTTTAATCAAACTCCTCCCCTGTTTGGAAGAATCCTCCTCTACAGCTTCATCTTTTGAAAGAATTATCTTTGTTCTTCTCCTAGCTTTGCCTGTCTTGACTTGCTTCTCCAACTTCTTCACTCTTTTGACTAGCTTGGTAATAGCAGAACCATAAACCTTCTTAGTGTTCATCAATTCATTCTCCAAGCTTCTAACTTTATTAGTTAACTGAGTAACCAAATCCATCAATTCATTAAGTGACACACTACCTTCATCACGTCCAAGTGATTGAACACTTTGGAAAGGTAATTCATAAGGCATTAGAGCAGGCTCCTCTGCAGTAGGTGTAGTTTATGTGATGGGTGGTGGTGAAGTTGAAGGAGCACTGACTGGTGTATGTTGAGGTGATAAGGATGGTGAGGATGTGATTCTTGAGGGAGATGTTTCAGGTGCAGTGATCATGGAAGGAAATAAAGAGATGTCTTCACCAGAATAACCCCTTGTAACTTGCTTCATGTTACTAAAAACTTTCTGTGTAAGTACATGAGTGGGATAGGTTCTTGTATGGGGTTGAAGAAGTCTCATTTGCTTGTTTAAACAAATTTGGATAAATCTATGATACATCAAAAACTTATGAGGGTTAACCAAATTCTTTACCGTTGCATCAAATATGAATTTTGAGAAGTTAAAAGTTCTGTTTGTTGCCAGGCAGATAATAGCAGTAGCTATATTGCTGCTAAAATGCTCCCAAGAAGTCTTTTTAGGTCTCAAGCAGTGGAGGATTATATGAATGAAAAACCTCCACTATGGTGAAAAATTACCTTTTTGAAATGTATGCTTATCATAATCAGTTGCATACCCCATAAGAGCAAGTTGCTCAAATATCTATGTGTTGGGTAAGAAGTAATTCCACCATTGTCCTCCAACTTCAGATGTATTCTTAAAGATGCTTCAGTGATGGTCTTGGCTTGTGTAACACCCCCAAAAATCATACAACGCAGCGGAATACCACTTGGGGTGCTACTTCATAATACACAGCGCTAGATACAAGAGAACGACCTCTAAATGTGTCGTTTGTAAAACAATCTCGTTGATTTTCTTAAATCCAAAATAATAGTTGTCCCATAATTGCATCACAATGAAAAGCTTGAAAGCGACACAACGAGATTTGATCATTTGTAGAAATCCAATTATGAAATCTTGTCAATTTAGACTCCAATGCACATCAGGAAATCCAAGCATTTAATTCACCTGAGAAAAACATGCTTAAAAACGTCAACATAAAGTTGGTGAGTTCATAGGTTAGTTTAAGTATGAACGTAAGTTCCAATAAATGAATTTGTCCACTGTGTCATCACAGTACAATGTAAAACGTTTAATGATCACTGTCTCCCTACAGTATCATAAAATGATTGTATGACCATTTAAATCCTTAAATGTCCTTCCAAAATATATGTATGATTTTTAGAAATCAAACCATTGTAAAACCTGCATGACCGTTTCAAACCTTGTATGTTCCCTAAACTGCATGTATGAATGTCATAATTCAAAGAGTTGTAAAATATGCCTGACCATTTAAATCCCCAAATGGTCACAAAAACGTATGTATGAATGGACCACATTTGTTCAAAATATGCATGATAGTCAAATCCACCACAAAAATATTCCAAATATTTATGTTAAAATGTATAAGTGTAGGACCGCAAGATCTCCCCTGTGATAATGCATCAAATGCAAACATCACAAAAATGTAATTACGTTTCCTAAGCCCATGACACTGAAGCTTGACGTGTATGAATACCAAATTAATGGCCTACATTGCCCGTGGTGATGTCCTAACCCGAAACATCCTATGTTCGACATGGTATACGTTCGTTTGTCCAGTGATAGCTAATCACCCGAACGGGGATTGTCAATCCCAATAGATCTATTTATAACATTCGCGCTCACCCTCCAGGTGATTTACAGTTCATGATCCACAAATTGGTTAAGCTACTTAGGCAAACACGTAATCATATCATGAAAATTAACACTTGCGTCCAATTATAAAACCATGCATATATTTCTTACTCCAAAACGAGTTCATAAGTGTAACCAAGTATTGTATCTCCTCGCGAGATATATAAATGAGTATGTAAACCCAAACAGTATCGACCATGGAAATGCCTTAGTAACATGTATGAAAAGTGAGTGGTAAATGACACGTAACGAGTTTAAATCGAACACGTAATTGAATTTGTAACAAGCATGTTCTCACCCCAAAGATATAAAACATTTATCCAAACGAGTAAAAGTGGGGCTATGAAACTCACATTGATGATGAAGAACGATTGGCAGATAGGCATCTAATATGCACGATACGAACGGAAGACGAAGCTGCCTGACCGAGAAGATGCAGCTTAACTTAACGGCTAATCCCACTAGCCTAGTATAATGTGTTTGGTTCCGATGAATAGTCCACATCAATCGCGACCCTTGATAAGATTTAGATATCCCAATTGTAATAGTGTTGGTGGTTGGTTAAATAAATAAATTGAAAATATACCCAAAGTGTGTAATATATATTCTATATATATTACATATGAAAAATAAACCATTGTATAACTCGTACCGCGAATTATATAATAAAGACAGACAACTCAAGGATTAATGTTAACCGCATAGTACTTTGCAAGTATTATATAAAAAGTGAGAGTAAATAATTATACCAATTATTTCGACAACTCATTTAATTATTAAAAAGTCCTTGTAGACACACGTCTTTAAGTTATAAATTAAACACACGACGTTTGTAAAACTTTTACAATAGTTATGGTGTTACCTTCTAGCTGAAAATTATAAAATATAAAATAATATTTTATAAACTTATATTTCGTTTCCTCGACATGGGGGGGGGGGGGGGGGGGGGGGGGGGGGGGGGGTGGTCGGGGGGTGTGGGGGGGGGGGGGGGGGGGGGGGGGGGGGGTGGGGGGGGGGGGGGGGGGGGGGGGGGGGGGGTGGGGGGGGGGGGGGGGGTGGGGGGGGGGGGGGGGGGGGGGGGGTCGGGGGGGGGGGGGGGGTGGGGGGGGGGGTGGGGGTGTGGGGGGGGTGGGGGGGGGGGGGGGGGGGGGGGTGGGGGGGGGGGGGGGGGGGGGGGTGGGTGGGGGTGGGGGGGGGGGGGGGGGGGGGGGGGGGGGGGGGGGTGGGGGGGTGGGGGGGGGGGGGGGGGGGGGGGGGGGTGGGGGGGGGGGTTGGGGTCGCGTCTAAAATGGTTATCTCAATGTAAAAGTATAGTTTTTCGTTCGTTGTCCATGTTATTGTATAATACCATTTAATATATCTTAGAACATATCTTAATTCCTTTTATCAGTTCTCTAAAATAATAGAGTTTTAGTGAAACATTAATAAATATAGAAATTTATATAAAATTTCTTCATGACTTTCCCGTTTATATAACGTTTTCCGTTTTCGCAAAACTCTACGTTTTCCCTTAATCAATATATTTTGCAATCATTCGCCTTCCAATATTTCAAATGCCCGCGTGTTTCAGATATAACATACATATATATTCACGTTATTATATCTAAACTCGCAAAATAATAATTATCATATTTGTTTAACCATTTAACCACCATTATTTATCCGGTTTTAATATATATAAAACCTTATGTTATATTTAATTGTCGTTTTGCATTTAGTCAATAGCCAATTTATGTTAACCCAAACGCACCCTTACGGTTAGTCTGCTCACCCAAACACACCCGCTGTGGTTCTGACCCGCGAACCAAACACTCCTATACGGCTTTTCCTGCTAAACCAAACACACCCTTGTGTATTTCTGCTATCCCAAACGCACCCTTATTGCGTTAATCCCTAAAACCAAACACCCCTTTGGCTGTCTTAAACCAAACAGCCCCCTTGCTGTTATACATAGCAAACAAACACCCCTTGTTGTATTTATAACATCAAACGCACCCGTTTCGGTGTTATCCCACAAACCCGACGCACCCCGGCTGTTTTCGACAGCCAACACAAACACACCCATACCCGGCTGTTTTCGACAGCCAACCCCGGTAACCCCTCTCCCTTGGCTGCAACCCCAACCCGACGCACACTCCCCTGGCTGTCCCGACAGCCTAAACCCGAACGCACCCTCATGGGTTGAGACTGCCAACCCAACCCTCTTAGTGATACAAAACCCAACCCTGACGCACACCCCCCATTGATGTGTGCTCGATGGTGATGGCAGCGAGGATGGCCTCGGTGGTGGATGGTGTAGGCGATGGTGGTGGTATGATGCAAAGGTGGTGCGGCTGTGGTGATGAGGTGCGTGGAGGCTGTGATGATGGTGATGATGATGAAAGTGGTGGTGTTATGGTGGCGTCGATGGGGAGGCAGTCGGAGGAGAGAGACGGCGCGTGGAGGCGCGTGTTTGTTATGAACGGAGATCCTGCGATGCGAACACTTTTGGGTCTTGCGAAAAGTCCTCCGCGGCGGTGTGGCCGGAATCCGTCGGAAAGATGACCGAAGAGGTCAGGAGTGGTGGTGGCCGGCGACCGTAAAATTAGAGAGAGAAAGAGAGTATTTTTGTGTTTATATTTGTATAAATGAAATAAATATATATAATTTTATATATATATTAAAACTTTAAATCAAAAGTGACAAGTTGAAATAGTCCAGGGTTCGTTTTGTAACTTTTTAGTATAACTTTTAAAATTACCGGTTCGGGACTCATTTGAGCGACTTAACGATGATCAACACATAGAAACTTGCGCATTGTTTTTCGAAACATTTTCTGAAAAAAATGAGGATAACTTGATAATGTTTTCGTAAATATTTAATAACATTATTAAAATATTTGTTATTTCTTTTTGTGAACCGTTTCGCCTTGACCGAATAAAAATTGATTCAACTCGAGTATTCGCGTTATCCGCAACCTTTTAATTATAATGATGACTTAATTTATTAATATTTTTATAATAAATAAATACTGATAATTAAAAACAAAATTAATGGTTTTGTGTGTCGCGTTGTATATTGTTCGAAAATGTTGTGGTGCAGTTTAAGCAGCCCTATTCTCTCGTATCCAGTCGAGCTGGCAAAACTGAAAAGTTGTCAGGAATGTCGTTTCACATCAAATTGCTTTAGGGTCCGAGCTGTGAAAACGTGATTTAGATGGTTGTTCTTGTAAGTCAAGCCAGACCTAAAAGTCAAAGGGTAAAATAGTTATCTAAAAATCCGAAAATTCTCAGATGTTACAGTACCTACCCCTTAAAGAAATCTCGTCCCGAGATTAAATTTGTGTTATCCGCTAGGTAGTCTAAGAAATCCTTGAGGATTACTAAACCAGTTGAACATGACGCTGATAACTTTATTCAGCAATATCTGGTGTTTCGACACCTCTTAATATACATAAATTTCGGCTAGGTTGACCAGGATATCCAATCCATTAGAATAGGTATCTTAGGGAAACATCGTTTCAAGGTTTATAATTGGTATAAACGCTTTATGAAGAAAGCCTCTTATTTGTACTAGGGAAACACAATGGAACTGTGTAGTCGCGTGGTTATGTCTTAAGGCAGAGTCTCGTTTCTGCTATCTGTAATGTTCGATCATTAATAACGGATGAGGCTAAAGGATGTAAGTATCCAACTTACTTGGCAGTACTAAATAGTATCATGACTTAAATTGGTGTACTATTGGTCTGCAATGAATAATTCATTGAATGTTATATCGACATAGGCTTATCTTGTTTGGGTCTCATCACTTAGTTGATAAAGTTTGTACAATCTGGGACCACTCCAGGACCCAACAACAGCAACCATAACGACAATAACTATGACAAATGGTGATGGGATGCAGAGGGTGAGGACCCTCCGAGAAACAATAACCCCAGAATAAAGTTCAATAAATGAGAGGAGGAAGAGCTTATGCGATGGACGGCGGATTATGGTACTCAATCGTTAGTTCGATGAATCAGCTCCATTTGCTCAAGTGTGTAACAAGTCTGTTAGTTCCACCCAAGTTCATGATTGGCGAGAATTGGCACGGCAAGATAATAAACTCAAGGACAAGATAATGAAGTCCAATTGAGTGGCCTAAGATTCTGTCCGAGTGGTAGTAACACGATTTGTGTTTCTAGACCCTTTTTTGACAGATTCCTGGCGATTTTCGAATTTAGTTCATACTCGTGTCCAAATCGGATAACATTAAGCCACTCATTTATAATTCAATATTGCAATAAAGAAGCGTCCTAATTCATGCAAATAATCAATTGATAAACTTATGGTTCGGTGGAATTATAATTTATTTATTTAACCGAAGAGCGTCCCAATCCTTTCCAAATAAATAAATTATAAATTCTACTGGTTCGTCAGATAGGAAAATATAAAATATTACTAGGCAAATTCCAAACTCTCACCCTTGACACAAGGAAAAAGTCAAGACCACTTAGAAATGAAAATATATAAGAGATAATCAATGATAAAAAGATTCCAGAAGAGATATTCCGGGTCGTATGTCCCAACGAGGCTGCACTTGAAAGTTATCCGTGGTTTGATGAGAAATTACTGATGGAGAAAATAAAGATGGAAACACTGAATATAATTACAACTAAAATTAATTAAATAAAACCTAATTTATTCTACGGGAAAATAGATATAGGAAATGGGATCTAAAACTACGGGAAACAAAATTAGTTATAGGGAAATCCTAAAATTAGATTATACTAAAATACGGGGAACAGAACAGGTATCGTAACCTAAATATTAAAAATGTAGAAAATAAAGCTAAATTAAATTAAAGAATCAAATTAAATTCAATTAACTTAACTTTATAAATAAAGAAAACTAGAAACTACAAACAGAGGTCGTTTGAATGTAAAACGAAAAGAAACGGTAAAATGCACCCGGTAAAACGGGTCTAAAACTGAAATTTAAGAAAAATAAAGCCTATACTAAATTTTATATTTTTCCTAGACACTAAATGACAAAAGCAAATTTACAAAAAAGAAAAATATTTTTTTATTAATTTTTCTGATTTTTATGAGTATATCAATTAAAAACTAATTAAAAACTAAGAAAATAGAAAAAGACAAAAAATAAAAGTTATAAAAATTCTGAAAAAATAAAATTAAATAAAGAAAAAGTTAACACTTCTAAAAATATAAAAATGCCCATATTTAACTGTTTTTTATAAAAATAATTAAACAATTAAATTTAAACCTAATTTATACTAATTAAATTAAATAAACTAACAAAGGCTAACTGTTGTTAAAACAAAAGGACTAACAGTGAAAGGACACAAGGACAAACCGGGTAACAGGCTAACTAACCACAGGGACTAACAATGTTAACACTAAAAAAGAAAATTACATAAATGGTCCCTGAGAAGGACCCCGATTACAAGGCAAGTCCAACTAGCTTATTATCAAAAAGCCAAAACAGGAAACTTATAGAGGGGCTTAAGGGGAACAACTTTTGTAAAAGCACTTATGCTTTTTACTGGCTTAATAAGCTAGAAAAGTGAGCTTTTGGACTGCAAAAGCTTAAATAAGCTTAAGAGCTTATTTTTCTTTCTTATTGAGATTTAAGCTAACTAAATAAGCTACAACTATGGGGGACAGATAAATAGGCTAGGGGATTCTTAAATAAGCTAAAGTAACCTATAATAAGCCCTAAAATAAGCTATTCTATTGTTAAGCTAAAATGGCAGTTTTATAAAAAGAAAAAGGGCTACTTTAAGCCTCTATTAAGCTAATCTAAAGGAGGAAATAAGCTATAAGATCTTGGGGGCTTAAAGAAGTACCTAGGGACTAAATAAAACTGCATAAAGAACTAGGGTTTATGAAGCTTAATTAAAAGAAAACAAGGGCTGAAAATGGTGCTCAGCACCAGGGTAAGCTAATACAGTGGCTAGGGGCTTATTTGAGCTTATTGAAATAAGCTCTTAAGAGCTTTTTAGCCAAAACAAAGTACAAACAGAAATAAGGGTCTCCATTGACTTATTTCAAAAACTTTGGGCTTTAAGGCTAGAAAAAGTTTGCCAGATTTATTGCTTAAAGTTGGCAGTTTTCAAAAATTATGCATGTATACTTTGACTCATACTTGGTCAAACCAAAAGGGACAGAACAAGGGTGTTTCAAAATGGCTAGAAACACCAACAATGAGCACAATAGCAATGTGCTTAAGCTGCATAAGCAGCTTGAGCCTTTAAGCTCATTTATGCTTATTCAAATTTTGACAGAAACCAAAAGAGACATAAAAACTTATTTTTAAACTAAAGATGGTGATTAAAATGGCTTAATTAAACCTACACACTCAGCAAAGTTGCTGATGATCTTGACCCAACAACAACACCCATATGACCCATTTTGACACGTAAACCCATACACCCCCCTTAAATGTATAAAATTCGGTTTTTACTTTTTTTAAATGAAGGAATGGCTAAGAAAAGAGTGATTATAATAAGGTTTAAAACTATTAACACATTCTTACACATTTTTAAACAAATTAAAAAAGCATAAATGATATTTCAAATTTTTGACAAATAAATTTTCATAAGAACTCATAACTTTTTCTATATTAAAAACAGATAAATTACAACGATAAAGCTTTAAAATAAGCTGAGTTACACTTAAAGATTAAAAGAAAAGATTTGGAATTGAAATTAAGCTAAAAAACATAAAAAAAAGGTGTGTTTGACTTCGGCTTGGTCTTGGCTCTTTTATAGAGGTCTCAGACTTGGCTTGTCTTGTTGTGAGAGTAGGAAGTAGCAAAGCTCAAATCCCTAGCCACCATCGCGCTTGTAGCAATCTCCGCCATTGAAGGGTGGGCGAGGTTTTTTTTTGAACTGATTTTCCAAGTGGAAGAGATATAGAGGCAGGTAAGGTGGAAATGGGTGAGTGCCTGACTGGAAAGTACTTTGAGTAGGGTTTGGGAGAGAAAACAGTGGGGAAAAATGGCTGGTATGGTTGGCGGGTCGGGTGGGTTGCAAGTGTAAACGCGAAGAATGGGGAAGATGCACAATGGCCCCCCATCTTTTCCTTCCCTTTGCATTCTTTTAGCCGAGTTTTAGCTAGAACATAGTTTAGGAAAGTGCATGTTTTTGTCCTTGGACGTTTTTATATAACTAAGAAGAAAAAGAGATTTGGCAAATTGCAAAACTACCCTTGTGTTTAATTTTTTCTATTTTTCTCTTTAAACAACTTTCAAAATTGGCATTTTAGCCCCTAAAGTTTTATAAAAAAGGATTTTAGGGCTTTTTGTGGGCTTGGGATTTGTATTGGCCCACTGGTTTGGGGTTTGGGGCCCGAATAATGTGTTTGGCTATATTGGGCCCACTGAGTGTGTATGGGCCCAATAAGGTTAGGTCTTATGTTATTAGGGCTTTTTTTTCAACCCAATAAGTTGTGAAGTGGGGTTTGTGTGTACAATGTCTGCTATTCGGCTGTAACTAGGGACTAGGATTGGGCCTTCAAAGTCCTCACAGTCCTTTGTCATTGCACACAAAGGGGCTTTGAAATGATTGAGGGCCATTTGTCTTTCACAGTCATCATAATTATACTATTGGTCTTTCCCGCCCACAGATGGGTTTAAGATTGCATCCAACAGATTCTTCAGTATTGAATCTGACTTTGGCTTTTTGTCATGCCTTGGAATTTGCACAGTCTTTTCCATTCCATGCTCAGTTTTGTCATTTTGGCTTGGTTTTCTGTCTTTTTGTTGATATCCACTTCCTGCACAATACAAATGCAAAACAAACATATATTTGGCAGTTTTTGTCTGTTTTTGGTCATTTAAGCTCGTTTTAAAGTAAGAGATCTGTGTAATTAATCACTATCAAATCCCCAACTAAGGTATTGTGTGTCCTCAACTCAATGTTATGAAGTAAACAGTAAGCCCCTTTTTCACCATTTCTGAATTTACACTAACACAACTAAAATATTTGGATTTTCTCATTTTTTAACAAGTTTGGCTTTCTTTATTTGTTAACACTGGGATCATAGAATGAGAAGCGTCCGTAGAGTGATCTACGGATGTCCTGACGGATAATTTCATCGTCCTCGATTTTTCACAAGTTCCAAGCTAAGCAATTAAACAAGATCATTGTCGATATAATAGTCCTATATGCCTAAGCCCTCAATACTATGACTTGTGAATTTTCAACTCCAACATGGATATACGATTGAATGTGTGTACTCATTTTAATTTAACCATAGACCAACTTATTTTCATAGTCATAAAATGAATCATGACTCAAAGCAACAACTTATTAAGACTTCGTAACTTGATTTCGAGATTTAAAACTATAAACTTTATGCAACTATTCAACATCCATAATCATAAAGTTTCTTTAAAAGCTTAGGAATGCGTTGCTAGTTGAACCCCTACCTCTGGTTAACGGAGCAGGATAACACAACCATACGACCGTGTTTTCTTAGTTTGAAAACCCACCCCGTGCTAGCGTAGAGGGAAAATCACATAAACACCTTATCCTAAATAAGGCTAAGGATTGGTGTCCTTAGTTTGAACCCTCACCTAGACCTTTCTTCAAGTGAGAATCACGACACACCAAATCCCTAGAAGTAAAGACGACTTAAGTTTGAACCCACCCTCGATGCAGCGAGTGGGATATCACGACACATCTTTACTTGATCCATAATAACAACTATATGCATCTTTAGCAAAATTCCATATTCAATGCATTTTTGCATTCACATTTCATTCATGCTTCTTTGGCATTTATCTTTTTATCACTACAAAAATCTCGTTTTGAAAACTCAAGTTACAAATTTGAAGCTTTTTCTGAAAACATCGATTGACTTAGTTGAATTAATTGAGTACGTATATTAGGTGATTAGAAATTCCACGGGAAGAAAACACAAGTTACTTGTAATAAGATCTTTAAGAAAAATCATGCTTAGCGCATAAACACTTGTATTTAACTCTATCATTTCTCGTTCTTCACATTATTAAAATTCAAAGCAATAGAATTCGTGAAAGCTTGGCCTAAAGGAACTAGCTAGGGCTCAACACGCCCGATCAAGTCAAAAATTATTCTTATTCTACCCAAAAGAAAAGCAAAACTGCGACAAAACACTTATTATATTTTTGAAAAATTTTCAATTTTTTCATTTTTTTGGTATTTTGGTGGTAAAAACGGGTTTACGTGGTAACAATGCTGCAGGAAACAATCAAATCGAAGATACCCCCCCAAACTAGAACTAAACATCGTCCTCGATGTTTTGAAGGGTATTACATTAATCCTAAGGCCATTTATGAGGTATGCCAAAAGATAAAACGTTAGTCGATAAGATTAGGATATCGGATTCCCAAATGAAGCTGAGGATGTGAAACTCTTGATGAATGACAAAACTGAGAGTCTTCACAATCCGGGCAATCCTGGACAATAAACAATAACAACAACATGGAAACACGGGTAATGGAAAAGACAAGCTATCTTACACAACAACAACACTTATTACAACTACGGATAAGCATGGGGTGCCTCCCACGAAGCGCTTGTTTAGGGTCGCGATGCTTGACCCATCACAAGGATTTATTGATCCTTGGGGAAAGTTTGGAGATCTGGAACTACCAAGTGTGGTACGTTCCCTCCAAAGTAATGCTTGACGCGATGACCATTCACTTTGAAATTTGGCCCGTTGGCTTGAGAAAGCTCAACAGTGCCGTACGGAAATACTCTAGTGATGGTGAAAGGGCCATTCCAACGGGATTTTAGTTTGCCCGAGAAAATCTTTAATCTGGAATTAAAGAGGAGGACTCGATCACCAATGTTGAAAACACGGTTTTTGATCTTGGAGTCATGGAGCCTCTTTGTTTTGGCCTTATAGATCAAAGAGTTCTCATAGGCATGATCACGAAGTTCATTAAGTTCATTGAGTTGAACTTTCCGGTGATCACCCGTAATTACAGGATCGAAGTTTGCTTGCTTTAAGGCCCAGTAGGCTTTGTGCTCAAGCTCGATCGGAAGATGGCATGCCTTTCCATACACAAGCTTGTAAGGAGTACACCCGATGGGTGTTTTGTAAGCTGTGCGGAAGGCCCATAGTGCATCATCTAGTTTGTCCGACCAGGAGGCACGGTTTTCACCTATGGTCCTTTCAAGGATTCTTTTCAAGCCACGATTTGATACTTCCACTTGCCCACTTATTTGTGGGTGATAAGCGGTGGAGAGACGGTGAGTAACTCCATATTTCTGCATGACCTTTGCAAACTGGTCATTACAAAAATGGGTTCCGCGATCACTTATGATTGCACGGGGAGCACCAAATCTGGCGAAGAGAGATTTCAGAAATTTGCAAACTACTCGGGCATCATTGGTGGGGAGCGCTTTCGCTTCAACCCATTTTGACAAATAGTCGACTGCCACGAGAATATACTTGTTCCCTCGTGAAGACGGGAACGGGCCCATAAAGTCGATGCCCCAAAATAAAAGCAAATGCAACAAAAATATTTTTATGGCATTTTGAAAATATAAACGTCAATGCTTAACGTAGAATTCGCCGGTTCTTTGTAAACGTCACGTAAATTACAAATGTAAGCCCTAATTTTTCCCGGTTAGTCGTGAGTTCATATCTCAACATAAAAATGAAAAATATAATTAATACTCGAGAATAAAATAACGACCTAAAATTGACGGATTGTCACAGGGAGTTTGTTGAGCACACAATTTTGAAAGAATTTGAATTTTTTTTTTGAAAATATCTTGAAAAATTGTGCTCAACAAGAAAAAATATGAGATATATCTTATTTACCATCATTTTCCTTAATACTTCTCTTGAGCATTCAAAACTTTGAATGTTTATATGACTTTGCTCAAGACCGAGAAGATATGAACCTAACCCCGTTCCCATACCCCCCATTCACCCCTCATCCACCCCCCTACCACCATCCACAAACTCCCCACACTACGAAACACACTATCCCGCCTATACAACACCTACACAACATACACTATTCCAATCCCTACACACCGAAACCACACACATACCACCCCCCAACTCCCAACAACCCCCACAAGAAAACCACTACACGGGCACTGTAACCCCAAACGTAAAACGCATGCCACAACCCACGACCACCCCCACCTACCCCCGAGTCTCCCCACACTCAACCCCCCCATACAACAACCACTACCCCATCCCCCCTTCCACACACGAAACATACCGCAACATCAACCGCCTGCCAAACCGACTCACCCCTCCCCCAAAGCACTACCCGAAGACACTGAGTACTCCCCCCCCCCCCCCAACCACAATCCATAGACTACAACCCATGCTCCCCCCCCACCAACACTTCCACCACCAAACACCCTTCAAAGCCACAGGAGCCAACGCCTAACCACCCCCCTTCCCAGCACTAACCATTACATACACTACCGAGCTATCTCCCTCACTCATCACAAACCCCAAAATACCACACCGCCACGACCACACCACAACGCCCTACCCCTGAAAAGTACCAAAACCCACACCTCCCCAACACCCCCTCCCACCGTTCTCCCCGAAAACTTCCCCACCCGACCCCCAACCACCACACCATCAACACCCCGCCAATATATAAACAACCCCACTACCACTATCCCGAGACACTGCCCACAAACCCCACCCCCACCCACAAAAAAACACCACCCACCCTACATAACCTCCACACCCCACCCCCCCTCCGAACCACACACCACCCCTCCACCAGCCAACTACCTACCATACAAACCCCACACAATAACAACCAACCACACCCAACGACTCAATCAAAACAAAAGCCCCCACCCGCCCAACCCCAGCGAAACACCCCGCCCTCTCTCCACCCCACTCATACACCTTGAACCACCCCAAACCACCAAACCATCCCTAATCTCTTTCCCACCCTCATTCTACCGACTCAAACAAAACCCCCCTCCCAATCAACCCCCCCCGAACCTCAAAACAACATCAAACAAACAGTGCGCCCACGACCAACCCTAACTACCCCCAACATCGCCCTGCATTCACACAGATCCACACATTCCACCTTAACTTAACTTCCCCCCAGCCACATAATACACCAAGCCCTAAACCACGCCAACACACAAGCACGCACATCCTTCACATCCAACCCTAGTCAGAACACATCACACACCCTACTCCCCTCAACCCTTCGAAACCGCAAGCTACCAACTACCTAACCACACCTCCACCCAACACCCCCGCTTCTCGATAACTCAAAAACACCCCTCCCCAACATACCGAACAACCCCCCCACAACCACCCCTCGCCCATCACCACACCTCCCGCACCCCTCATACACCCGCAACAACCCACCCCCCCGACAACCCCCGCGACCAAACGACAACACTAAACAACACCCCTCCCACACCCCTCACTCCCACATCGATCAACTCCCCCTCCTCCAACCCCATACTCCCCCATCAAATTACCAAACAAAACACACAACAACTCAATTATCTAACCCCCACAACCATGACACCTACCAGCATCCATTAACCCCATCACCAAACCACCAATCCTCAAACCCACACCCCCCTCACCCCCAACCCCATAACCTAACCTACACTGTATTCAACAAAATCACAACCCTCACTCCAACCACAACCTACGCCCCCCGACCGCCTCAAACGTCCTACCCAAACCACCCCCATCCATCGACCCACCATCGCTACACACCCTGCAGCACCCCCCCCATCACAAGATCCACCCATCGCTCACAACACCACACCATACCCCTCCCCCCCTAAGCCCCCGACAGCCCGCACCCCTCACCACAACCACTCAACCCCAAACCAAAAAATCCGAGAACAGCAAACGCATCCAACCCCATGCACCCACCACTGAAACCCACACAGCCCCTAACCATCCCAACCTACTGACAACACCACAACAACCGTCCAATACGACCCCCCCACCCAACAACCCCTTACCCGACACACACCCACTCACACGACCCGACCTTCCGCTCATAACCCCCCTTCCCCCCCCACCTCCCTATCCCACACCCCCAACAGCAACCAACTACCCCCCGCACAAAAACCCCCAACAAAACGACACGACAAACTCACACATATAACACCCACCACCACTTAGACTACCCCACGACCCCCCTACCAACCACCTTCAGTACCTCACCAACCCACAACACCCGAACCGAGCACACCACTACCACACCACCGCAACACACACACCCACCACACACACCCAACCAAACAAAACACAACAAAAATCCTACACCCCTCGCCCCCTACACACCCCCACAACCACTACAAACCAAAAAGAACCCCCACCCCGAATAAACACACACCACCCCACCACCCTCTTATCTTAACTGTCTCAACCAAAACCAGCAACCGCACCCCTATCCCCCCTCCACCCCCAAGGCACCCCTCTCACACCAACACCCCAACCGCCCCCTCCCACCCCCACCCACACCACACACACGCAAAACGCGAACCCCACCCCTCAGCTCCCCAACCAACTCTCCCAAACCAAAACCAAACCAAACACACTTCCCTCAACACAACACATCCCCCCCCACAGCCCACCACACACAACATCTAACACCGCAACTCCCCCAACCAGCAAACAACATAACACTCGCTCAATAACCTCAACGACACAAAGCCCCCCCCCACCCACGCACCCCCACCCCCCATAACCCCACCCCCCCAGAAACCAGCCTTCATCCCCCAAACGCCCACCCTACGTTAAACTGAAACTCTACCCCATTATAAAACACCCACCCGAAACACCACCCACCGATACCCCAGAATCCTGATTGCGCACTAGCCCAAATCCCCCAACTCCAATAAAGCCGCCCCCAACACACCATCCACAACCAACCTCACCTACCGAACCAAGAACCCCCCACACACACCTACTACCCGAAACCGAAAACACCATTACCCCACCACCCCCCCCCGGACATAACCCAACTCCAACCCAACCCCCGAAGCACCACCCTCAAACACACAAATCCACTAACTCACACCAACCAGAATCAACACTCGCACCCAACCCTTCCTACGTCAAACCCCAAACACCCACCAAGAACAGTCCTCACACGACCCCACATACCCCGTCACACCACCCAACACAACACAACTTGATCAATATTAATATGTCGCCATCAAGCCCTCCCCATCCAAACCTAAAGCAATAACACAACCCCCCTGACCGCAACTAACTCGCTCCTCCCCACTTCGCACCTCGAAGCACGCCCGCACACCCGAACCACATCCCTAAAAACCCTCCACAGACCTAACAGACTGCACAAACCTAACAACCAGATCACACCCCTCTACCTCACACCCTACCACCTCACCAAACAAGCCGAAAAAACAACATACCACGACCCAATCCAAACCTATAACCCACCATACACCAACAAACAAAACAAATATCCCACCCCACCACACGTAGGCCCAAAAAACCCCCACCGCCACCCTATAACACCCCCTACACCCCCAAACCCACTACCCGCCTTAAAGTCAACTACCCTTCCACTCCCCATAACAAAAATAGCGCCAACGTCATCCCACACCCACCCTATTAACCCAAGAGAGTTACTACCTACCAACCAACGCTACAGCATCCCCGCAACTACTACCCTTAACCTCCCAAACCACACCGCCCAACCAGACCCCCCCCCTCCTCCTACAAGAACCACCTTCCTCTGATCGAGGGCCAAACACCCCTCTTCCTCCCCCCGCACCACAACCAACAGCCACACACACTCGAACTCCCGCGCACACCACACAATACAAACCTCTACCATCCCCACGAACTCTTACACCTCCAACCCGCCATACAAACACACCCTACCCGCCAGCGATACGCCTACACAACCCGCAACCTTTCCCATACAAGCATGATTCACCACACCACACACTCCTCCCTACACTACACCTCTGACACGACCCCCCACCACCCTATCCTCCTCCCGTACCCCCAAGCCCCAATCCCACATACCACTCAGCCCTACACTACACACCCAACCACCACATGCAAACACCTACTACCCTCACCACATCCATTAAACAAAATAGCGAACCACACCCTTCCACCGCCCTGCACTCCAACACCCCTTCCGACTATCCCCCAAACTTGCATACGCTACACCACTCACACCACCATCCCCTACGTACACCCACAATAACCCGACCTCCCACCTACACCCCCCCCCCACCACCGACCACCACACCACACCATACCCATTCCACCACCACCAACACTCTTCCACGCCCCACTTACAACCCGTTACACCCCCTCATACACTCCAACCTCAAATAAAACTATCCCCGTACCCCCACCCACAACCCAACCCACCACCCCCCCCACGCTACTCAACAATCTAGCGCCCATTACCTAAACGCACATAACAACCCCACCTATTACCTTACCCCACATACCCCATACCCCACACCAACCCCACACCAAAGAATCTTCCCCACACACTAAACCTCCCCACACAACAACCACTTCCCAACGCCCCCATACTCAAACCAAAACTAACGCCTTTCTCGCCCACCAACACCCACTGAAAACACCCCCCATAACGAACCTCACCCGAAAACCGAAACCCAAACACGTATAGACAAACCTTACCCTAACAAAACCATCCACCCCCCACACAAAATCAATCCCAAACCCCACAAACGCGTCCAAACCCCATACAAACCTTACAAACCAACACCCTGACCCCCCACCCCCCCCACTCCAGCCCCCAAAACTCCCCTTTCTCAAACCTCTAACCACCCCACTCAACCATAACCACTCACTCTACAATACTAACAGCTACAAACCCTAGCACCACAAACAACTACCACCTTCGCCACTGCCATATTATCCCTCACTATTCATTAGTTACGACCCCCGAATGCGTTTGCAACACCAACAACCACCACCAACCAACAAACCCATTCCAACACCCAGCCACGCTCTTCGACTCCCACCATCCCCCACAAGCTTTCAGCACCTCAATGCCTAACACCCCCTCCCCACACACCGCAACCACTCCACACTCAACCCCCCAAACCCAACATCCCACCCACACCAACCCTCACCATCGCAGCGATACTACCCAACATTAACCACCACTTTCACCCACGCCCATTCACGGACATAACCACCACCACCCCCGCAAATTAACACCCAACATTACGCTAACTACTATCACCCAAACACAATCAACAACCCTCCCACTAGAAAAAAACACCGCACAACCCCCCCTAAACTCCAACCACCAACTCCACCTACACAACTGACTCAAATTCCGACACGACACCACGCCCACCCCACACACACAACTACCCCACTCGCCACGCGCAATCACGACCTAAGGCGGAACCATCAAACTCTCCCCCCCCCAACACCCCCCCCTCCCCCTACCCCACAACCCACATTCCCCCCCCATTACTCCAAAACAAACACCCCAAATACCCAACCAAAAACTACCACACCCGCTCCATGACAAACCACACCAAACCCTACCTTCATCACCAACAACATCTCCCCACACCCCCCAGACACTCCACACCCAAGCCCAACCGCACGACCTCACGCACAAAAACCCACCCAAATACATCCACACCACACACCCCTCCCCAACCACTATCCCCACTACACCACCCAACTACCCCCAATCCCCGCCCTAACACCTTCAACAACTAAACACCAAACCAACACACAACCCCCTGTCAAACCCAACCCCGCCAACCACCCCAAGAATACCATGGAATCCTCCCAACCACATCACCCCTCCACACACAACGCCACACGTCCAACCTAAACCACACCAACAACAAACCCGTCCACGCCCCACCACTACCCCCCCCGCACCCCTGCACCCCCCACTACTCACGAACCCCCACTCCCAATTCTGCAACACCAACCCCTCAAACCGAACACCTCACTCCCACCCCAAAGAACTACCTCCCACTACACCCCCCCAAAACCCACCAACATTCAAAATAACACTCACCACTACCACAACTGTGACAACCCCCAAGCCCAGCACCAATCCAAACCACAAACAAGCGACACCCACTAGCCACTCCGTAAACGCCTCCACTACCGACCTTCTCATACACCACCCACCCTCAACCTCCTTTACACCCGCTCATCCCTACTCACTACACAGACTACAGAGACACCTCACCCCCCCCCCAACGCCCCTCTCTCACACCCAGATAAACCCCCACCACAGCACCCGCCACACCACAAATAATGACACAAAACTAACCGCAACCAACAACCCCTCGCTTCACCCACAACCACCCATACCTCCTACCCATTACCCCATCGTCCAACCCCCCTCAACATAATTCACACGACAAGCCAATCCTCATCCCTTACGCCCCGCCCACTCCAGGCACCCCCCAAGCAACATCTCCAATCTCTACCCATCCACCCCCCTAACCCCTTGCCCGCTCGAAAGCCCCACCCCCAAACATTCACAACAACCACAGCTCCAACAACACATCCACCATACTCCAACCCCCACCAACCCACGATACGAACACAGCTCACCACACCCTTATAAACACCACGAAACCCCCTTACTTGAAACACCTAACAAACACACCACTACCACAACAACATTCCCTACACCATCACCGGCAACCAACCCACGACTACAAAACCATCACCCCGCCTCCCATAACAGCTTCACCCCCCACCCACATCCTTATTCAATATCGTCACACTCCAGCTCCCAGACCCACCACACCCCCTACAAACACAGCCCCCACCAAACCCAGCTACGCCCCCCACTCCCAACCAGCCCCCACCCCAACCATCCCACCCCAACCTTACAACCCAAAACACCCAAAACCGCCACCACATCCACACAAACAAGACACCCATAGCTCCCCCACCACCAGGCACCAAACCCCCCCACCAAACCCCACAACCCACTCCCTACCGAGCACCACCACCATCAACCCTCTAAACTCAACAACCAACGACCCCTTCCCCCCACTACAATTATCAACACAACACTCAACAAAACCCATATTCTCGGACACCGCAAAAAACTTAACTCCACCCCTTGCACACGCATCGCCCCCCACACCTCGACAACCACCTACAACACCACAAAACCACACCCCTCCCACTTCCAACTACACTCCCTACTCCCCCCCCATAACCCCAAATCCACTCACTCTTACTCTACCCTAACCTATCACACAGACACTCACGAACAATACTCACACTTGACACACCCCCACACTCCACACCCTCACCCCCTCCATTTCCCACCACGTCCCACCGTACCTACCCAACCCATAGCACCCCTACAGACCGACGACCCTCGAAACCCCCGGCCCGCCAAAACCAACATACCTCCACCTAACAGAACATCAACTACCACCCCCACCACATAACAAATATTCCCGCCTCCCATCCACAAGCTCCCCCCCCACCAATCCTACCCACGATCACCCAAACACCCTAAATACAATGCGCACCAACCAAAAAATAAAAAAATTCACCCCCACCCCACCTTAACCACCTTCAAAGCTTCCACCACCACCACTCCCCCCATCGCCCCCACAAACCCCCTACACCAAGCAGCCACAACTCCTCATTGGCCAACAACCTAACCCCCCCAACACAACCAACCCCAACCTCCCCACCCCTAACTACCACATACAACTCCAATACCCAACCCACGACATCACACCCCCCCCGACCCCACATCCATACCTCAACACACCACACAACCACCCAAACGCGAAACATGACGCACCAACATACCCCATCCTCTAAAGCTCCCCCACCACAGACTACCCCCGACCCCACAACACCACACACATAGCCGCCCCACACCCACACTGCAACTACCACCCCAATCTCACCCCCCCCTTCAAGTGTGAACCACCCAACCCCCCCCCCCCCCCCAAACATACCAAACCAGTAATAATAAACACCAACCAACAACTCCCCACCCATCCCCCAAACACAGCAAACTCCCATACAGTAAAAAACTAAGCATCCTAGAGATAGAACGATAATTTCCGACCCCCCCGCCACCGACAGCCCACCCACCTATCACCACCCACCGCCACTCCCCACCCCCCCCCACAAAATCTCACCACACTACAAGCCTACCACACACCCACCAACCTCACTCCAACACTACAACCTCACGCATACACAAACACGCCACAAAACCCCTACGTCAAACACACAACCAACAGCACACCACCAACAATACGACACCCCCCCATAAAAACTAACCCCGTACCCCCCACCCCAACTCCCCCTCCCCCAACTACATATCTACCAACCCTTCACCCACATAAAACAACCAACACCTACCCATATCCCATACCCTACACCCTCCGCCCCACATCGGCCCTTCCACCCATACACCCACCACCCCCCCCCACAAAAACAATTACGACAACCAACACCAAACACAAAACCTACAATCCCCCTCCCTCACCCACCATACCCACGACATCTCCCAACCCCCCACTCACCACCACATACAAACAACACCTTTTCAAACCACATACGACTCACACCCAACCACCCCACACCCCAGCACTACAACCTACCCCACACAAAACCCAAATCGGTCCCCCACATCACGACCCCCCAACAAAAAAGTCCGACCGCCACAGACAGAAAAACTAACACCGAAACCACAAAACCACCACACCTCCACCTACACTCAATCCCACCACAAAACAACAATAACAACCACCCCTGCCATAGAGCACCACCCTACCTGCCATCCCACCCACTGCCCCCACTCTCCACCCCTCCACCCCACATTAAAACACACAACAAACCCTACCTACCCCGGACCCCTCACCAACCCCACACAGAAATACACAACCTCGTCACAATACAACCTAAACGCAGCCGACACTCCCACCCCCAACCTCGACGTACCACAACCCACAAAAATAATCGCCACCCTACAAACCACACAAAACCCACTCGCAGTCACACCTAACCCACAAGCTACCACAGCCAGGCACCACCCACCCCCCATCTATCACACACCTCGAAGGTCAACACCCTCCCCTATCAAACAGAACCGTAACAACCCAAACCCACCCCGCCCACCCACGTAGCCTCACCAACAGCCACAACCTGATCACATCAATCTACCCAAACCATCCCACACCAAACTCCACCCAGCACACCCCACGCTTACACACAACTAGAAACCACCATCGGTACTCACATCCATAGCTCTATACAGACCCAACCACCCGCCAACCCGAACACAAACCCCCACCGCCAAAACCCACCACACCACCCGACCACCCACAAACCGCCAAAACCCCAATACCCCCCACCTCCCATCTTCAAGTACCCAAAGCCCCAACCACACACCACGTACTACACCCCCCCAACGACTCCCACAACTCTCACCAAACACAATCACCCCAAAACACCACTCGACCATCCCAAACCCAACTCCCCTTACCACATACACCCCCCCCCCCCCCAGGCACCAGCATACCAACACCCCCCACTAACACCCCCACACCGCCTAACGCACACCCACAAACCCCAGACACCATACCGCACCCCACCCTCCAACAACTACCCCCCGCCCCACACCAACATTCACAACCAAAACACCCAACCTACTCCACCACCACCGAAACTCCCCACCCCCACCCACCCTCCACAAACGCGTCTACCCTAAACCTACCCCAACCACACTCCCCCCCCACCCCACGCTCCCACCAACAACAACCACATCCCCCCAGCCACTACCCCCCTTCACAGTCCCAACCCACACTCACCATTCCCCCCCCACCCAACACACCCATCCCAACAACCTTCTACTACACCGCTCCTCCCCACACCCACACCCCGCCACGATCACAACTACTCCCCGGGACCATTAAACCACACCAACAACCCCACCGACCGACCAACACCCTTCCAAACCAACAACAATTCGAACAGTCCCCCAACATACTACAACTCGCTGAAGCAACACAGCAAACCACCGGACGACCCCACCCCTACACCAGAGTCATACCTACACCCCCCCAAAAACCCTATTCCACCCCACAACACCCCTCCCAGACCCGTCAACGGACACTCCAACTAGCCACACCCCCACCGGCCCCACACAACAACCAACCACAGAGCACACTCACCCCACTACTACCTTAACCAAGCACCTACCGCCATCCACACCCCCTCATCCCACAAAATTGCCAGCGACCAACACACAAACCACTACCGTACTCACCACGTACTCACCCAAACCCTCACGCACAACTCCATACCTCACCACCAGTCAATCCACGCTCAACACCCCGCAACCACACTACCCCGCACCTCACAAACCCACCCCCATCCTCACCGTACCAACCACCCCGCACACTCCTCTCGCAAACAAACAAACACCCACACCACTAACCACCCTACCACACACCAACCCACGCCCCTCAAAAGCGAACCTACCTTCGACCACCCCACAACCTACATACAACACCCTCCCTCCACACAA
Organism: Tanacetum coccineum; assembly: GCA_026074375.1. Taxonomy (NCBI): domain Eukaryota; kingdom Viridiplantae; phylum Streptophyta; class Magnoliopsida; order Asterales; family Asteraceae; genus Tanacetum; species Tanacetum coccineum. Next base: position 45,679 of record BQNB010016948.1, on the reverse strand, counting down.
CACCCCTTGAACGATCGACCCAGAACCACCGACGCCACCATCTAACGACCCACAAGGAGTCCCTACAACACCATCCCCACCTTCCACACATACACAACCCATACCATTACCAAAGCCACAGCCCGAGAAACCACGACTCCCGGTCACCACCCCCCACTCACCCCTCAAAAACAACATCCCACCACGACTCCACACCAAACTCACCCTCCCCCCATAAGCAATAACATCACAAACGCCGAGCTATAAACCCCCCACCAAGCACACCTAAAACCTAACACTTAAGGGCTTTATCTAGAACCCCCGCCGCAAAACCATATACAAAACTGATTCCCGCCCACCTTCACACCCCCCCCCACCCCGTAACAAGAACTCCCAACCACTCCGCACGTCACGCCACCACTCTCCTATCCCCAGAACCACAATAACTACCAAACCCACGACCACCCTCAAACCCCACACTTTGCAATCCAACCTCCCACACACACCCGACAGCCACAACCCAACACACCAAACCACCAACACACAACACCGATACAACCAACACCATACCACTCACACTACAACTCACTCCGTACCAACACCCAACAAACACACCAACTACAACCAGGCCAACCCTGACACAAACCCACCCAACCCCCCCATCCCACAACTGCCCTACCTACCCAATACAAAACCACCCCCCTAATCACCAAAACAACACCACACTAACACCCCTCAAAACAATCTACCATAACACCCACAAACACACCCGCCCACCCCACAAACTCACGACAACACACCTCCCACACCCCACCTCAACCACATAATTCCACCACTACCACCAGCAAGCCCACATCATCGAAGCCACTCCTCCAACCCACCATACAATGTCAGCTTTGGGCACCAAGGTGGGAAAACTCCCATCGCCACCCACGGAGCAAAACCAAGCCATCCCAACACCCACACCCAGGCCTCCATTCAAGCAGCGACCTAACCACAAAAAGGCGACCAGCCATACACCACCTAATATACCACGACAGCAACAAATCATAGAACCCTCAGACCCAAACCCCCAATACCCCTCACGGCTCCCCCCACATCCACAACCACTCGCCAACACCATCCCCAGCAACCGCTAAAACTGCCCAAACCCACCCCACTCCACACGACCTAGCAACACACCCCACACCCACCCTACAGAAACCACCTCCCCCCCCCACCACCACCACCCCACAACCCCCCGCTATAAAACCGGCCCCCCGACTCAGAGTTCAGCACCTCAGACCCCATCCTTTGACACGACACCGCCCATAACCAAGCACACATACTACCACCAACTTAAGACGACGCTCCACAGCCGCTCATACACACTACCGACCACTAACCGACCCCGAACAATAAACAAACCATCCCGACACACACCACACCCTAACCCCACACCAAACTGTCTTAACCCAAGCTTCACCCAAACAGACCGACACCATGAAACACCAATCCAACACAAAACTAATCCCACACCCGATCCTCTGAGCTCTCACCTAGACAACAACCGTGAAGAAAAAACCAATCATCTACCCCCCCCAACGCTACCCCACTCCCACAACCCACCAACCACCCCTACACGCACTACGAGCATACAAAAAGACGCAACTACCCACCCCCCTTCCCGCCCCTAAACCCAACTCCCCCCCCTGACTTACCTGCCTCCCCACAAACACCACCCACGCCGTAAAAAACCCGCCAAACTCCCCGACACTACCAACCACCATATGACCCAAACCCTCCCACACACCCTCGAACCCAAACAAATCCCCAACCCGCCCCCAAAGCAGTGACGCTATTATACACACTATACTCATCCCCTCCCCCTCTAGATACCACCCCACCAACCTCTCACTCACAAACTACACCGCCACAGGGCACCCTAACCACATCGCGATACAAACCCCGTCCACACCAAAAACAAACCCAACAGCTACCCACCCCACACCCCCCTCCTAAAAACCCCACCTCCACAATACCCACTGCCCAGAAAGGAGACTACCGCACCGCCCACAACTCGCCACCCCCAACCTCCACACCTCACCCTCCTCAGCCCCTTCCGACACACCAGACTCACTCCAATACTATAACCCCTACATCCCCACCCCCCAACCCCTGGAAAAAATCCTACAGGGACCACCACCAAACACAAACCCAACTGAACACCCACAAAATTGAATCACGCCCCCCAACATACATGACCAACCCCACACAATCAACCTCTATTCACCACCAACAACAACAAAATAAAGTCTTGCACACCGACAACCTGTCCATTAAAGACTATCCGCCATCCCACACCACCACCCCCACAGGCACCACTCCCCACCATCCACCCCAACCGTTCCCCAACAGCCCTAAACACTTAATCACACCCCATACATTACTAAAACGCTCACACCCCCCACCACTCCACCAAACTGAAACTATTTAACCCCACCGCCACCACCACAACCCAATCACCCACCCCACACAACACCCACAACCCATCCTCAAACCCCCAACTCCCCACCCCCCTTACCCCCACTTCCCCCCCCGACCCCCACTTCACACAACCCCCCAATTACCGCCCACCAACACCTCGTGGAACACCCCCCAAAACACGCCCCCCCACACATTACACCACCCCACCCCACACTCTTAACTCGTAACCCACCATTCCACCCCACCAGACCACCCAAACCCGCCCAAATACTATCTCCACCATCACTCAAGTCCAACCCCGCACGCCTCTCCACTCAGAACTAACCACCGGTCAGCCCAAACACCACAACCAACCCCACCCACAATCTCAGCCACTCCAACCACTCCACTGTCTACCTCGTACGAATTACCACCACACCACACGACCTCACACCCCCACCCCCCAACTACAACTCCACCGCCCACCCACGCACCACCATGGCCGCCCCTGCATCACCCTTGACACTCCGCCAACCACTAGACACAACCGCCAAACTTCACCCAATCACCGCTAACAAAACCTCCTACAAACAACCCCCATGCTCCACCCGACCCCTACATCCCACCCCATCACACACCCCCCTCACAGCCCCCCCCCCCTTATCACACAGTACACATACGACCACCCCAGTACAATCACCCCCCCCCACCCCTCCTAAGACCAGCGACGACCGCACCGACCCGAATTTCCGCCCAACCACACATACAACCATACACCCCATAAACCAACCTAAACTCAAACCACCCACGCGAACTCCTATCCACCTATCCCCACACCACCTCCACAAAGAACCGACCCACGCCGCCGACTTACAACCTCAGTTGACCACAAGCACCACTCATACCACACCTAAGCACCCCCCAAACACACAACACCCCCACCTACATCCCCCAAATGCACAAACACAACTATCTTCTCCCTCAAACAAAAACCCAACACTAAACCCACACCCACTCATCCCCACAACACATAACCAAACACGCACTCCCAAGCCACAAACCCAACCACCCCCAACCCCCCAACAAACAAAATCTTACAATCACACCTCTAGCCCCCCAACTAACACCGCCCACTACACACCCCTCACTACCACGGAAACAAAAACCTAACACCCATAACCTAACAACACACCCCCCCGAACCAAATCAAACCCTCGCCCCTATCCTCTAACCACCGTCACTCACTCGACATACCCACAGAAACCCCACTCCCTACCGAGCAAAAAACACCCACCCTAAACTCGTACTCATCCGCCACACAGACGACACCCTCCTCTACGGCCAACACCGAGACTCAATTCCACACCCACTCCCATACACACTCCACACAAACTGCCCACACCCTCCCCCCACCACCACCCCAAAACATCACAAACGCCTCACCCCACACAAGCTCCAAGACGACCCACTTTCACCCACCTCTCAACACCCTACACACTATACCACAAAATACCCCCCACCCACCACCCCACCACCCAAACACATAACATCACACCACCACCAACATCACCACGATTCCACCAGCAACACACAAATAATTACCGACTCCCCTCAACACAACCCCCAACAACTCCACAACAAACACCTAACCCCCACCACCACACTTTCTCCCCATTCTCTAAACATCCCACACACCGACCACCGCCCCTCACCAACAACCGCTCTCCACCACACACCTCACCAACGACGTAGTAAAAACACTACACCTAAATAAAAAACACTACCGAACGTCCCCCACTTACACCGTCCAACCAAAACCAAACGAACAAACCCACCACGAGCCAACTCGCCCTCGCACACCTCCAAGTCCATACCTACCCTACAACCTTCCCGACACCCACCGCCACACTTCCAACTCACCAAAAACACCACCCACAACCATCCCAACCCTACTGAATCCACAACGAACCGCAACAGCCTAACGGGCGACACACTACCGTACACACCTCCTCACCACCCTCACCCCTCAATCACCAAAACCCGCCACAGATAATCGTCCCCCCAAATCACCCACACACACCCCCCTCACCCATAATTCATCCTCATACAACCCACCTCCACCCCACCACCACCTCACCGATCTCAACCCTCCAGCCAAACCCCGACTTGACGCTTAGCACTCCCCCAACACCCCCAATTACCGACAACCAACACCCATCCCCACCACCACAACACACCGTCCCCACCCCCATTCTGAATTAAGCGAGTTCTCTACACATCAAAGCGATCATAACCCCTCAATCAATTTAAAGATTTATGCACTTTTGATTTTGAGAAACCCTAATTTAAGAATTAGGATTTTCGAGTTCAAAACTGAATAAAATCCCAATTCCTTCGAGGTATGAATAGTTTAAGAGGTGTAGAACAAGTTTCTTCTAGTACCTTAATCGTGAAAATTACTGGAAATGGAGAACAAAGGATGGCGACTTCGAGTGGGTTGAGGAAGAGATATTTCTTAAATGTGTGTGTGTGTAGGTGACGGGGGGTTGGGTGATGTTATAAAACAATTTTTGTTTTGAACACATTCACCCCCTGAAGTTTTAAACCTTTTTAACTTTTCTAATATATGATTTATTAGGCAATACAAGTTTAACAATTGGCACACTTAGTCCCTAATGATTTAACTAGCATACCTAACCACTTAATTCACACTTTTACTCCCTAAAGGCATAAACACATAACATATAAGCCACACATAAGCTAAACTTAATTAACTTCCCTTAAAAATGATATTCCGTTATTGTTTTAAAAAAAACTATATTCCTTTTATCAAATGACTTTCTGAAGAAGATAATTTGACATTTTCTCCCCCTTAAACAATGACCCGTTTTCTATTTAAAGAGTTGTAGTCGTTGTTTGAGAAGTCGAATGTCTTTGAAAAACATTTTCTGATGACAAAATGTTTTAATTTTGAAAATCAAACACCATTAAATAAGATTTCTCTTATTTTAACACATAAGCGCACTGACACGTACACTCGTGGTAATATAGAAAGCACGAGTTGTGTTGCAAATTAAACACAAGCCTTTTGCATGGTCATAAAGTAGACCATGCCCGAGAATAAATTCCCGTTATGAGGTCAAGTTTTCTTTTTAAAATACTTGCCTTTAAGATGATGACTGGGTTGCAATCTGAAAAAATAGCAAGCCATTTGGCATGTTTTGGAAACAATTGGAACTTCTGCTCGAACTTCATTTACAGCCTCGTATCATTATTAAATGACATTTCTAAGATCGTAAATGTTATCGATTTTCAGAAGACATGCCATTATTACCTCTTTTTATATTTTTCTCATCATTTTTAAAAAAAAATTATTTGGTTTTATATATTTTATATTCTTGTATTTTGTTTTTATAAATGTTTTGAAAATAAATAAATACATAAAAATCTTTTTGATTTTTTTAGTTTTTAATATATATACATATTGTATACATGATATTTGAATAGGTACCACCACTATTCTTCAGCTTCATCTGCCAATTGTTTTAGAGTCTCCAGCGTAAAACTCCGCATTCCCAACTTGTTGATAAGAAATTCAATTCTTTCTATGCCAAGGGCTTTAGTGAAGATGTCCGCTAACTGATACTCCATATTGACAAAGTAAAGCTCTACTACTCCATTCTCAACTTGCTCTTTTATGAAGTGGAATCTGATGTCAATATGTTTTGATCGAGAATTAATGTTGAACATTGTTGCAGCATAAGGCAATAGCGCTTTTGTTATCACAGTACATTGGAATTTTATTGAACCTAAGGCCATAGTCGGTAAGCTATGATCTCATCCAAAGGAAGCCAAATAAGGCTATATATTCAGCTCCCGTACTGGATATCACAACGCTTTTCTGCCTTTTTTATGACCAGCTAACAAGCCTTTCTCTCAATAATTGCATACTTCCAGATGTACTTCGTCTAGTATCGTGGCAACACGCGTGATCAACGTCTGCATAAGCTGTTAGAGCAATAGAAGAATCCTTTAGATACCAAATCCCTATTAACGGTTCCTCTTAGGTATTTAAAGATTTTTTTTATACAGCATGTAGTGGTTTTTTCGTAGGCTTTGCCTGATACCACAGCACACAATGCATACATCAAATATTAGTACAGGCAAGAGAGTAATACAGAAGGGTGTCAACCATTACTATTCGACATAGGTTTAGGTCAATGACTTTCCCTTGTGTATCTTCATCCAGTTTGGATTTCTCCACCATGGGAGTATCCACAGGGTCACAATATTTCATGCCATGTTTTTTCAAAGATTCTAGAGTATATTTAGACTGGTTTATAAAGATGCCTCTTGGACTTTATGAAATCTGTAGTCCTAGAAAAAAAATGATATTTTGCCCATCATCGACATCTTAAACTTTGAACACATTATTTAGACGCAAAGATTATAATCATCAACATAGATATGTAACTAGAGAATATCTTTGCCTTGTCTTCTGATGAACAATGTGGGATCCACGGTTCCTTTAGAGAATTCTTGAGAGAGTAGAAACTTTGACAATAGATCGTACCATGCGCGAGGAGCTTGTTTCAACCCATAGAGAGCCTTCTTAAGCATGTACACATGATTCGGATTATCTTTATCCACAAATTCGTCCAGTTGGCTGACATAAACTTCTTATGGCGCAGTATCCCTTCAAAGAATGTCGTCTTAACATCCATTGGTAGACGGTCATATTTTTGTGAGCAGCATATGCGAGGAAAATTCGAATAGCATCAAGTCTAGCCACTAGAGCAAAGGATTCCTCAAATTTAATTCCCTCTTCTTTGACGGGTAACACAGCCACCATACGACCTTGTTCTTTAGAATCTTCCTAATCATCAAGTTTCACCTTGTATATCCTTTTAAAGTAAAACCATCACTATTAATCTGACGAGAACAAGATCCCAACTTCAAGACGTTTCAAAATTCCATTAAGCATGCCGCTTGCATTGCTTACAATCCAACAATTCTTTATGAGTTAATGCGTCTTCATAGTACTTAAGGTTCGACTGGATGGAGAAAAGCAACGTAGTTAACAAAATAAGGCTTGTTTCATATGGTGAGTTTGAAGTCTTGTGGTAACAGTCCCTTCCCGGAGGTCACAGATTATGTTATCTAAAGGATGATCCTTGAACTAATTGGTAAATTGTTCTGAATTATGAGCAGCAGACTGTCAACAATAAGTGGAATAACGTTCGATGAGAAAAAGAAGCTTCAGAGTCGTTTACTAGAATAATAATCAAATAGATGGATCGATTATTCAACATTCAGACATCTAAGTCGTGATTCTCTTCTTCAACATCGTTAGAAATGACAGGAGATTGAGATTCGTACCTAAGACAACTATTTATTGTTTAATATATAACTATTTATTGTTTAAGACAACTATTTATTGTTTAAGTCCATGAATTAATTGTTTAATATTTTGTCCTTTGGCGTTATGGTTTCGAATTAATATATGTTCTTCTGATCATTTGTTTTACATCAAGACTACTTGAAGGCGCTTGCAAGAAAGTTTTTGTATCTACTCAAGAAAGGGAATTGCTGATTTTGGGGGAAAGCTAAGACAACTCTTAAGAAGACTACGGGAAGACCTACGGCTGCTACCAAAGGACCATATGATTTATCAATATGATGTTCTCATATCTCAGCCAAATTGTACATACATACTTGTAAATATAAAATATGTAGTGTAGACTTAAAAAATTTTAGGCTATAAATGTTTTGATATGAAATTTACAAGAATTTCTAGTAAATTCAAAAAATTCAAATTAACAAACTTAAACACCATAAAATACCTCATAATTGAGGGGGAGCATAAAAAAAGTTCCTATCGTGCGGCTTGTTAATAATTGGACATTCTTTTCCCGGAAAGTAGTTATATTTGAAGTCAAATTGATATCCAAATATCAAGAGATTTAAATAAATTTTGTAATAATTGGGGAGTTGGGGGGGGGTGGGGGTGGTGGGGGGGGGGAGAAAATGTGATTAAAATATATGGCTAATAATGTGATTTTTAAGATCTCAAATGTACGCTATCCCATATATGTGCTAAACTATTTTGCTTAAATCCGATGCACATATAAAGGAGGACAAAAGGTTAGTGAATGTCTTGAAATGATGGAAGTACCAAAACCGACCATTTATATTACTGAATTAGAGTTATAAGGTGTTAAGTTATTAGGTATTCCATTCCCCATGATCCAACACAACATGAGGGATCTACCCATGGATTATTCGCACTAGATAGTGGTAGAAGTACCATAGGAATCAAAAAAGGAGTAAAAGTGAAAACAGGAAAAGAGCCGAATGAATGGAAGCAGACAGGAACAAACCCAACAAGGTATTAGTTATGAAGTCTCGGTAATCGCTGAAGGGGTTGAAGAATTAAAAACAAAAGTTAAGATAAAAGGTGAAAAGAAAGAAGCCCTCCTTACACTTAGGCCGAAACCAGGTCAATACATCTGCTGTCAAGAATCACAAAGATGATTGCTGACATTGAAGACTGACATCATGGACCAAGTGATGCAATGCACAACCCTCCATAGCCACTCAGAATCTCTTAAAATATTTCTCTTTCATTTCACACGGAGATTACATGCATTTCTATCAACTTTGTCACTTCGAGTTAGTTGGTATTGAAAAGGTGGCAGTCTGCTCCAGCCTACGATCACAAAAACCAAAATGCACTATTGAGTCTAGAGCCAAAAGAGATCATCCATAAATCTCATTAGGACACTTGTCAAAATTATGCTTGCTATCTCATACAATATGAATAACGAGATATATATAAAGAGTCCTAAGCATTATCCTTGTGATTTTTCCAGAACATCAGAGTGATACTCAAGTAATTACAGTGAAGATGGAAATCTTGCTTGAGCCAACATCAAACAAGCTCTTGGTAGGTGACTTATGCGATTCAAATGAATCAAACTTGTGACAATTGGAAAGAAATGATGGTACGATTCTAAAATTAATCAAACTTATTCCAGTAAATGAATTGATGGTTGATTATGAATTTTTGAAATGATTAACACTCTCGATGTGTCATAAAACCACTTTAGCAAGTGACACGTGCGATGATTTTTCAAATCAAATTTTATTTCAATCGGTAAGATAGTAACTCGCTGGTTTACTCTTATCATGATGTCTGCTTTGATATGTTCTGGTAATGAGAACATGCTGATTTTGATTAATCTAATACATATATGTTAGAAAGATTCGATACTTCAGCTGGAAATCCTGTCAAGGATTTTTGATAAGTGTAGAATACGCATATCCGTTTTACCAGTTACGCGGTAATCGTTTTTATGTGACGATAAAAGATCAAAAGTCAAAAAGTAAGATCGGACCAGAAAGTCAAAATATAAAATAGTCATTCAAAATTCCGAAAATTGTCGGATGTTACAGTACCTACCCCTTAAAGAAATCTCTTCCCGAGATTTAATTTTGTGTTAACCGTTTGTGTGACCAAGAAAAAGATTTAAGATTTAATAAACCAGTTCTAAACATGACGCTGATACTTTATTCAGTAAAATTTTACATGTTTCGACACTTCTCAATCTACCAAAATTTTTGGCTAAGTTGACCAGGTTATGTGATCCATCAAAATAGTTATCTCAATCTAGATCATTACAGGTCTTATGACTGATGTACACGTGTTTTAAGAAAAGTCTCTAATATTGAAAACATCGAAGGAGGAAGTGTAGTCGCGTGAGTATGTTTGTATAAGTTTCTAAATGTCCGAGGACGGAGTCTCGTTTCTACTATCTGTAATGTTCGATGATTCACATCAACGTGGCTTATGTATGTAAGTACCCAACTTACTTGGCAGTACTAGGATGTATCGCGACCTAAGTCTTCCTACTAGTGGCCCGAAATGAATAGTCCAACTATCTGTTTCGTCGATAGGTGTTTATCTCGTTTAAGGGGAGTTGCATTACCTATTGGATAAAGTTGTATCAGTCGGGACCGCTCCAGGACCCAACAGCAGCGACCATAACGTCAATACTATAACAAATGGTGATGGGATGCCGAGAATGAGGACATTTCGAGAAACAATATTCCCAGAATAAAGTTTAACAAATGGGAGGAGCTCGCGGAAGAGCTTATGCGATAGACGGCGGATTATGGTACTCAGTCGCTAGTTTAAGGACGAATCAACTCCATTAACTCAAGTGTGTAACAAGTCTGTTAGTTCCACGAACAGTTCGTGATCGAGAGGATTAGCAACTGCAAAAGAAATAACTTAAGAATGAGATAAGGTAGTTCCAAGTGAGGCCTTAAAATTCTGCTGAGTAGTAAGACACGATTGTGTTTCTAGACCTTTTTAACGGATTCTGATGATTATCGATTTCAGGTTCATACTCGTGTCATATCGGATACCATTAAGCCCACTCATTTATAATTTCTTATTTACATAAAGAAGCGTCCAAATTTATGTAAGTAAGAAATGATAAACTTATGGTTCGGTGATTTACAACTTATTTATTTAAATGAAGAGGCGTCCCAATCCTTTCAAATAAATAGATTATAAATCATCCTACTTAATAATTCCCGGTGCAATACGCGTACTCTCATAACCTTCAAGGTGGTTGACATGACGATGCATGTGTTCTACTGAGTATGGGACGAGTGTTCCAAACTCGTCTTCGGAGACGGGGAGTAAAACTATCAGGGAAATCACATAGTTTTCAAGATCGTTAACGAGTACTCGGTTAGAGTAACTAAGGTAAAAGTCTTTATGAACGAGTTAACATAGCAATTATCATATAAATCCTCCTATTACAAGTCCCGCCCATACAAGACTTGTAATACTTAGATTTATACATAATCCCATGTAAACAGAACTGTGACGGGCTTTGTTAACATAGCAATTATCATATCAATCCTCATATTACAAGTCCCGCCCATACAAGACTTGTAATACTTAGATTCATACATAATTCCATGTAAACAGAACTGTGACGGGCTTTGTTAACATAGCAATTATCATATCAATCCTCATATTACAAGTCCCGCCCATACAAGACTTGTAATACTTAGATTCATACATAATTCCATGTAAACAAAATTATGACGGGCTTTGTTAACATAGCAATTATCATATCAATCCTCATATTACAAGTCCCGCCCATACAAGACTTGTAATACTTAGATTCATACATAATTCCATGTAAACAAAAATTATAACGGTCTTCGTGTAATACAATATAGTATAAAGCTATGAAGAAAAATAATGTCCTTAGAGACCATTGTTTAACTTACAATGCCTGAGAACGAAATGAAACCATTGTGCAACTCACAATGTCTAAGAAGTAAAATGACCATTGTATAACTCACAATGTCTGAGGTATAATTGAGACCATTGTGCAACTCACAATGTCTAAGAAGTAAAATGACCATTGTATAACTCACAATGTCTGAGGTATAATTGAGACCATTGTGCAACTCACAATGTCTAAGAAGTAAAATGAGACCATTGTATAACTCACAATGTCTGAGGTATAATTGAGATCATTGTGCAACTCACAATGTCTAAGAAGTAAAATGAGACCATTGTATAACTCACAATGTCTGAGGTATAATTGAGACCATTGTGCAACTCACAATGTCTTAAGAATTGTTCTGGTATTTATATAAATAACTCTTATATAAATAAGCGTATGATATACGTGAAAGGAATACATGCATATATATATATATTATATATATATGTATGTCACGTATGCACTTAATGCAGCACGTAATGTAAGCACATAAGCATGTAGCGTGTATGCACTTCTGTAAAACGTTTAATGATCACTGTCTCCCTACAGTATCATAAAATGATTGTATGACCATTTAAATCCTTAAATGTCCTTCCAAAATATATGTATGATTTTTAGAAATCAAACCATTGTAAAACCTGCATGACCGTTTCAAACCTTGTATGTTCCCTAAACTGCATGTATGAATGTCATAATTCAAAGAGTTTGTAAAATATGCCTGACGATTCAATCCCCAAATGGTCACAAAACGTATGTATGAATGGACCACATTTGTTTAAAATATGCATGATAGTCAAATCCACCACAAAAATATTCCAAATATTTATGTTAAAATGTATAAGTGTAGGACCGCAAGATCTCCCCTGTGATAATGCATCAAACGCAAACATCACAAAAATGTAATTACGTTTCCTAAGCCCATGACACTGAAGCTTGACGTGTATGAATACCAAATTAATGGCCTACATTGCCCGTGGTGATGTTTCTAACCCTGCACATCCATGTTCACATGGTAACTTTCGATTCCCCAGTGATAGCTAATCACCCGAACGGGGATTGTCAATCCCAATAGATCTATTTATAACATTCGCGCTCACCCTCCAGGTGATTTACAGTTCATGGTAGTTGGGTTATCGCTACTTAGGCAAACATGTAATCAATACTTGCGTCCAATTTATAAAACAAAGCATATTTTCATCCCAAAAATATATATATAACCGTTATCCAAAACGAGTAAAAGTGAGGCTATGGAACTCATAATATCCTTTAAAAACAATCACATTGTTATAAGATAACACAGTAAGTAAAGAGTTTGTAGACAAGCATGTATTCCCCCTCGCGGGTTTATAAACATTCAAAAGATTGAAAAGCGAGGTTATGAACTCACCTTGATGTTGAAGAACGATTGATAGGTAGGCATCTAATTCACTTTGATGATGAAGAATGATTGACAGATAGGCATCTAATTCACTTTGATGATGAAGAATGATTGACAGATAGGCATCTAATATGCACAATACGAACGGAAGACGAAGCTGCCTGACCGAGAAGATGCAGCTTAACTTAACGGCTAAGTCCCACTAGCCTAGGATAATGTGTTTGGGTTTCCCGGTGAATTGTTATGTCAACGCGACGCGTTGATAAAGATTTAGATTTAACGTTGTAATGGTTTGGTGGTTGGTTAAATAAATAAATTGAAAATATACCCAAAGTGTGTAATATATATTCTATATATATTACATATGAAAAATAAACCATTGTATAACTCGTACCGCGAATTATATAATAAAGACAGACAACTCAAGGATTAATGTGAACTGTATAATACTTTGCAAGTATTATATAAAAAGTGAGAGTAAATAATTAAACCAATTATTTCGACAACTCATTTAATTATTAAAAAGTCCTTGTAGACACACGTCTTTAAGTTATAAATTAAACACACGACGTTTGTAAAACTTTTACAATAGTTATGGTGTTACCTTCTAGCTGAAAATTATAAAATATAAAATAATATTTTATAAACTTATATTTCGTTTCCTCGACAGGTCGCGTCTAAAATGGTTATCTCAATGTAAAAGTATAGTTTTTCGTTCGTTGTCCAGGTTATTGTATAATACCATTTAATATATCTTAGAACATATCTTAATTCCTTTTATCAGTTCTCTAAAATAATAGAGTTTTAGTGAATCGTAAATATAGAAAATTTTATAAATTTCATCATGAATTCTCCGTTTATATAACGTTTCCATTTTCGCAAAACTCGATGTTTTCCATTATCAATATATGTTGCAATTATTAACATGTTAATATTTCAAACATTATGTTTTTAGATATAATATATTTATATATTTTATTATATCTAAACTAAACCAACTATCAAACATTATATTTATTAACCAATTTAATCCGGTTTTTATAATATAAAATCTCGTGTTATATTTATCAACCGATTCTCTAAACCAAACACACCCTTATATATATAAAACCTAACGAACCCTTTTCGATTGTCGCTAACCAAACGCACCCTAATGGCTGTCACGACCCAAACGCCCCTAATCAGTCAAACCGCAACATAAACACCTCAAATCTTGTTATAACAATTAAACCAAACACACCCTTGTCGGGTTTAACCCGAACCCGACTCACCCCCGGCTGTCCCGACTGTCCCCGCAGCCAACCCGACGCACACCCACACCCCCCGGCTGTTTTATAGCCGAACCAAACACCCCCTTGTGCGGTGACAGCCCCACCAACGCACCCCTCGGCGGCTGTCACCCAACCCACAACCTAAACGGATCCTTGTGGTGACTGCGAACCAAGAACAAACGCACCCTTTTCGGGGCTTATATAACCGAGCAAACACACCCCTCTTGGGGTTCTCTTCACAAACCAGCCACACCTTTGTTGTTGTTTCGGCTGGAAACCACAACCCGGCACCCTCTTTGGTGCTTACCACCAATCGGACGCACCCCAAATGATTATAATAACCCATACAAAACGCACCATGGTGGTGGTTTTAAACCCGGACGAAGGTGGTGATGTTGGTGCGTCGGTGGTGGTGATGATTATGATGATGGTGACAAGATGATGATGATGGGTGGAGGTGGTGACGTGGGTGGAGGTGGTGTAATAGCCACGGCTGTTAGCCGTGGTGATGGTGGAGATGGGGGGAGGTGCGGCGCGTGGAGGAGAGTGGTGTAGGGGATCGGATAGATCCGGTGGTTAGGAGCACTTTTGGTGTTAGCCGGAAAACTCCGCCGGAAAACTTTTCCGGCGGTGGCGGCGGTGGTGGTTGGCCGGAGGTGGGAGAGAGAAAAAGTGGGGTGTGTGTGTTTTTATATATGAAAAATGTTTAAAATGAAATTTTAATATAAATTTTTATATTTATATTAAAACTTTAATAGAAATGTGACAAGTATTAGAAGTTGAGGGTAAAAAAGTGTAACTTTTTCATATACTTCTTGATAAAAGCGATTCGGGACTCATTTGAGCGACTTAACGGACGATTCAAATCTCCAAACTTGCGCCATTGTTTTCCAAATCATTTTTCTGATAAAAATGAGTATTTACTTGATAGCATTTCATAAATATTTTATAACATTTAATAAAATATTTGTTATTCATTTTGTGAATCGGTTTCGCATTGTCCGGAATAAAAATGGATTTTAACTCGAGTATTCGCGTTATCCACAACGCTTTTAATTAAAATGATGACTAATTTATTTAATATTTTTATTAAATAAATACTGATAATTAAAAACAAATTTAATTGTTTTTGTGTGTCCGCGTTGTATATTGTTCGAATAATGTTTGCGGTGCTGTTTTAGCCCTTTTCAGCTCATTTCCAGGTCTCGGGCAAAACTGAAAAGTTGTCTGGAATGTCATTTTACATCGAATTGCTCTAGAGTCCGAGTTGTGAGAACGTGATTTAGATGGTTGTTTTTGTAAGTCAAGCCAGACCTAAAAGTCAAAGGGTAAAATAGTTATCTAAAAATCCGAAAATTCTCGGATGTTACAGTACCTACCCCTTAAAGAAATCTCGTCCCGAGATTAAATTTGTGTTATCCGCTTAGTGTGTCTAAGAAAAGACTTAAGATTTACTAAACCAGTTGAACATGACGCTGATAACTTTATTCAGCAATATCTCTTTTAATTAAAATGATGACTAATTTATTTAATATAAAAATATTAAATAATACTGATAATTAAAAACAAATTTAATTGTTTTTGTGTGTCCGCGTTGTATATTGTTCGAAAAATGTTTTGCGGGGGCTGTGTTAGCCCCTTTATTTCTCACGTTCCAGGTCACGGGGCAAAACTGAAAAGTTGTCAGGATATGTCCGTTTCACATCGAATGCTTAGGGTCCGAGCCGGAAAACGGCGATTTAGATGGTGTCATGTAAGCAACCAGGACCAAAAATCAAGAGGTAAAAATATTATCTTAAAAATCCAAAAATTCTCGGATGTTACCATACCTACCCCTATAGAAACTCGTCCCAGATTAAATCTGTGTTATCCCGCTAGTGTGACTAGAACAAGACTTAAGATTTTACTAAGCCATTTGAACATTACGCTGAAACTTTATTCATCAATATTCCTGGTTTTCGACACCACGTAATATACCTAAAATTTCGGCTAGTTGACCAGATAAATATACCTAAATTTCGGCTAGGTTGACCAGGATATCCAATCCATTAGAATAGGTATCTTAGGGAAACATCGTTTCAAGGTTTATAATTGGTATAAACGCTTTATGAAGAAAGCCTCTTAATAGTGAACACATCAATGGAGAAAGTGTAGTCGCGTGGTTATGTCTATATAAAGTTATAATTGTCTTAAGGCAGAGTCTCGTTTCTGCTATCTGTAATGTTCGATCATTAATAACGGATGAGGCTAAAGGATGTAAGTATCCAACTTACTTGGCAGTACTAAATAGTACCATGACTTAAATTGGTGTACCATTGGTTTGCACTGTATAATTCCACTGAATACTATACCTACATGTGCTTATCTCGTTTACGGTGGGAGTTGCATTACCTATTGGATAAAGTTGTACCAGCTGGGACCGCTCCGGGACCCAACAACAGCAACCATAACGATAATAACTATAACAAATGGTGATGGGATGCAGAGGGTGAGGACCCTCCGAGAAACAATATCCCCAGAATAAATTTCAACAAATGGGAGGAGCTCGCGGAAGAGCTATTATGATAAGTGACGAAATATCGTACTCAGTCTGTTAACTCCACAGACAGTTCATGATTGCAAGGATTTGCAATGGCAAAAGTAATAACTTAAGAATGAAATAAGGTCGTTCCAAACGAGGCCTTAAGATTTCTGCGGTGTGGCAAGACACTATTGTGCTTCCAAACCTTTTTAACGAATTCCGGTGATTATCGAGTTCAAGTTCATACTCGTCTCATATCGGATACCATTAAGCCCACTCATTTATAATTCATTACTTACATAAAGGAGCGTCCTAATTTATGTAAGTAAGAAACGATAAACTTATGGTTCGGGGATTTACAATTTATTTATTTAAATGAAGAGGCGTCCCAATCCTTTCAAATAAATAGATTATAAATCACCCTACTTAATAATCCCGATGCAATACGCGTACTCACACAACCTTCAAGGTGATGGATGACATGACGATGCATGTGCTCTAATGAGTATGGGACGAGTGTTTAAAACTCGTCTTCGGAGACAGGGAGTAAAACTACCCAAAAATATCGACCTAGAGTTCAAGATAGGTAATGAGTACCTTGGTTAGAGTAAACCAGGTAAAAGTCTCGATGAACCAGTCAACATAGCAATTATCATATAAATCCTCCTATTACAAGTCCCGCCCATACAAGACTTGTAATACTTAGATTCATACATAATTCCATGTAAGCAAAAATTATAACGGTCCTCGTGTAATACAATATAGTATAAAGCTATAAAGAAAATTAATGTCCTTAGAGACCATTGTTTAACTTACAATGCCTGAGAACGAAATGAAACCATTGTGCAACTCACAATGTCTGAGGTATAATTGAGACCATTGTGCAACTCACAATGTCTAAGAAGTAAAATGAGACCATTGTATAACTCACAATGTCTTAAGAAATGCTCTGGTATTTATATAAATAACTCTTATATAAATAAACGTGCGATGTACGCAAAAGATGTAAGCATATATATTACATATATGTATGTCACGTAAGCACTTAATGCAGCACGTAATGTAAGCACATAAGCAAGTAGCGTGTATGCACTTTGAAAATGTTTGATGTGATGCAATGTTTGTGAAAACGCGATGGCTAAGAAATAAACCGTCTGGTTCGATTAAAACTTAGGAAGATCTAAAGACAAAATTTCTAAGCAAGTATTGCCCACCTGCTCAAACTGCAAAGAAAATGGAGGAGATTAACAACTTTCAGCAAGATCCCGATGAAACCCTTTACCAAGCATGGGAGAGATTTAAAGAACTCTTGATGAAGTGCCATCAACACTACTTGAGGCTCGGAAAATTTTCACGACTTTGTCTTGATTTTGAATATTAAGCACTCTTGATTGCGACGAAACCGTAAATACCCGTTTTTGCTTCGTTTTTAATCATCTTTTCCTGCAAGACATAAAAATACCAAACAAACATATTTGCACAATAATTATCCATATTTTAGCATTTTTAGTCCGATTAATAGTGTTTTACGGGGTATAAAAGATATGTGTTTTAGCACTCATCACCTTTGCAAACTGGTCATTGCAAAATTGGGTTCCGTGATTACTTATGATAGCACGAGGGGCACCGAATCGGGAGAAGAGAGATTTAAGAAATTTACAAACAACTTAGGCGTCGTTGGTGGGGAGCGCTTTCGCTTCGACCCATTTTGACAAATAGTCGACCGCCACGAGTATATATTTGTTCCCTCGTAAAGACGGGAACGGCCCCATGAAATCGATGCCCCACACGTCAAAGATTTCGCAAACATAGTTGGAATTTTGAGGCATTTCATCACGTTGTGAAAATTTTCCTTGACGCTGACAAGGGTCACATCGGGTGACCAAGTTATGGGCATCTTTGTAAATCGTAGGCCAATAAAATCTTGAGTCAAAAACCTTTTTGGCGGTGTAGTTGGCACCGTAATGTCCCCCAGTGGGTCCACTATGGCAAGCTGTGAGGATGTCAATAGCTTCTTGGCAGCAACACACCGCCGGAGCATATTGATCCGCCTAGCACATATTTTTGAAACAAAATGGTTCGTCGCCCAAAGTAGTGTTTAACATCCTTTGAAAAAACTTTTTTTTTTTGGGATGATATCCCTTTAACAATGAAGTTCCCTGCGTGTTAATTTGCATAATCGGCAAACCACGGGGTACTTGAGTTACCACCTAGAAGTCACCATATTAAATGTCCGAGAGGGAAACGTATTCATCACACTTCTTTTGGGTCGAGCATATTTTCATAAGGATTTTCTAATCGGGAGAGATGATCGGCAGCGAGATTCTCGGCTCCTTTTGTGTCAACTACGTTGAAATCGAACTCTTGAAGGAGGAGAACCCACCGGAGCAATCTTGCCTTGGAATCTTTTTTAGCAAAGAGATATTTTAGGGCAGAGTGATCTGTATACACTATGCATTTGTTCAAGATGAGGTAAGATCAGAATTTTTTTGAAGCAACACCACGCTTTGAACATTTCTTTCTCCGTCGTAGTGTAATGTGATTCCGCCTCGTTCATTGTTTTACTAGCATAGTGTATATGTCTAAAGTGTTTTTCATGACGTTGCCCCAAGACCGCACCTATGGCAAAGTCGCTTGCATCGCACATAAGCTCAAAGGGCAAATCCCAGTCGGGGGCAATCAAGATTGG
Organism: Tanacetum coccineum; assembly: GCA_026074375.1. Lineage (NCBI taxonomy): Eukaryota > Viridiplantae > Streptophyta > Magnoliopsida > Asterales > Asteraceae > Tanacetum > Tanacetum coccineum. Next base: position 26,082 of record BQNB010016948.1, on the reverse strand, counting down.
AGCTTTAGTAAGTTTTTTCTTTAACATTTCAAAAGCTTGAATACATTCATTGGAGAAAGTACGAAACGAGTATTAATCCTGGCAAGAGATAATGAACTCGGTCGGATATTTTGGAAAAACATCCTTAATGAACAGTCCAGTAAGAAACCGCACATGAATCCGAGAAAAAAAACGTCCGCGACAAAAAATCCTTAACAAGTGGTTGGGATGAGGTAACTTAGACAATTACATCGATTTTTTTTACTTATCAACCTCAATCCTTTTGGTAATACTATGGCCAAGGACTATGCCTTCCCTTTTCCAATAAAATGTACTTTTTCCTAGTTTTAAAACAAAGTTTTGTGACCCTTCACACCTTTGAATCATCTATCAACACGAAAGGCAATTTTTTTTCCGAATGAATTCCAAAGACTATAAAGTCTTTCCATTAAGACTTCCATCGTGGTGCCGATCATATACATGAAAGATAGTCATATAACACCTTTGGAACGTGCCCGGTGCATTGCATAAGCCAAAAGGCATGCGACGGTAGGCGAACGTTCCATAAGGACACGTGAATGTTGTCTTTTCTTGATCATGAGGGTCGATGGGAATGTGAAAGTAACCCGAGAAACCATCGAGAAAACAATAGAACTCGTTTCCCGCTAATCTCTCGAGCATTTGATCCATAAACAGTAGTGAAAGTGTCTTATATACCGAGTGGCTTTCAGTTAACTTCGGTAAGTCAATACATACGCATTCCGTAACCATTGAGTCAGAAACAATTCATTTTCATCATTTTAATAAACGGTAAAGCCAACCTTTTTTTCGGTACGCAATGTACGGGGCTTACCCAAGGACTATCCGAGATCGGGTAAATTAATCCGGCGTCAAGAAGATTTTCAACCTCCTTTTTGATGACATCGTGGATTTTTGGATTTACTCGTCTTTGGTGTTAAACCGCCGGTTTATAGTCCTCTTCCATAAGAATATTGTGAGTACAAAATTTTCCGGGATTAATACCTATTATGTCGGAAGAGTTTGCAAGCGATGTCTCGCTTGTGGACTTCCAAAACCTTTATGAGACGGCTTTTTCTCGACACTCAAGTCTTTTAGCAATATGACAGCAACTTATTAATCACCTCTAAAAATGGCGTATTCAAGATGAGGAGGTATGTCCTTGATGGTTCGAACTTCAGAGGTTCATCAATTAAAGATTTATAGTTTTAGCTTCACAAACTTTCAGTTCTTTTCGAATTTCTGGCAAATAATTTCCTTGGTTGGGAGGGGGTGATGGATCATACATTGAGAAAATGATTCATAAGAAGAATATCCCCTCCGGTCATAGTAAGAGTCACAACTTCTGGTGAATTTGGATCTCCTCAAGAGCGAGTGAAAGCATCGACTATCCTCAAGTAGAAAAATCACTATCCCAGAAGGGAGTGAGAGTCGAGAAAGGTAAAACAATCGGGTCCATAGTAAGAGATGGGATGTGCGACATGCGATCACATTAGAGAAACCTAGAACATTTGAAATACTCTCACAAACCCATTCAACAACTTCGATTCGTTTGTCGTCAAAATCAATCGTAATTAGAGGAATATCTTGAAGTTTGGTCAAGATTGAATGTTATGGATTCTTTTCCAACACGAAGAGTTAATTCTCCTTCGTACACATCAATCAAAGCACGTCTAGTCTTTAAGAAGGATCTCCCGAGAATTAGGGGAACTCGGGGATCGGCATCAAAGTCTACGACTACAAAGTCGGCCGAGAATTTGAATTTTCCTACTTTTAGGTAAACATCTTCGGCGATACCGATCGGTTTGTTAATCGAACAGTCTGCATGTTCATGAGTCATACAAGTAGGAGTGAGTTCCGAAAGAGAAACCTTTTTCCACACGGATAATGGCATGAGATTTATGCTAGCGCAGATCGACTAAGGCAAAGCACTCAGCCATCCGGAAAAGCACTGGTATTGAAAATTATGCCCGGGGTCTCCCAAGTTTTTCTATAACTTGTTGAGGATAACCGCCGAACAATGCTCATTCAAAGGAGTTCTAGCCATTTCACTTAATTTTTCTTTGTTTCCAATTAAGGCTTTAAGGGTTGAGGCAAATTTTGGCATAAGAATCAAAGCATCCGCTAAACTAATTTAGAAACTAAAATCTTGAAAGATATTGTAGAATTTCTCAATTTGGTCGTTAGCTGATAAGTATAAAATACACATATCCATTTATGCTTAAAATAGCCCAAATAAACCCAAAACAAACCAAAAATAGCAAAAACATGCTTGTATTTGTGTTTTGTGTGTGCAGGTACGGATAAGTCAAAAATCACAAGAAAACAGTCAAAAACGAACTAGCATGGACACGAGAATCTGAAGAGTACAAAAAGAAGCCATAGAATCAAAGCCAATGCCAGAAAAGTTAAGCCTCAGTCAAATCCAGTCAAAAATAGTCAATAAAAGTCAACAAAGCCCAAAACCCTAGCCCATGTCCTTTTATAACAACCACAAGAGCTAAACTTGCATTTCTCAAAAGTCATTTATAACTCGAAAAGGCGAGAAAGAACACAAGGACCATTTGTGTAATATCTCAAACTTGTAACAGTTTTAACTGTCACAATTTGGGCGCCAACCCTTTTTACTATTCACCCGTCTCCCCCGTTTCACCAAACAGGTAAATCAATAAAGGGTATTTCCAATAAAGGTGCATAGGTCATATTCATGAGCACACTAACTACAAATGAAAGGACAATCAGTCTTATCAAGGGATTACTTAGCCTCTCCAATCAAGGGCCACGTCACAAATGGTGAAAGCACAAATGAAATGTGGGTTTTTGTGCTAAAACACTCCAAAAGAAGGCACAATGCCATCCAAAAGAAATGAATGCTTGGCAATCTTCAGGTACCATCAAATCAAAACAACGGCCACAATAGAAGCTGCAAGAAATGATTGAAGAAATGATTGGTTGAGATTGAAAGTTTGGAGACAGGCAAGAGGCAGAATCTCCAAGGCACCTATAAATAGACCTCACATCGCACACACACGGGAATCTAGGTTTTTAGTAATTTTAGAGTCTATGCATAAAAATCGCATTTTTCTTAAAGTAGATTTTCCTTAAAACGATTTGTAATCTCCTTTCAAGTAATGAAATTCAGTGAAATTTCATTAATGAAATTTAGATTAACTCATATAAGCTCATCTTTTCTTGTTATTCAAAAGCTGTCTTAATAACCAAAATGTCTCAATACAGCTAAAAGAGAGTTTATTGATTTCAGATTAATCTTACTTAAACCTAAATCAGTTTAAAAACTACATTTATCATGGACCTAATTTGTGATAGAGCCTTTTTTGGAAGGGGAATCTAACTGGAAGAGATCCCCAGACTTTTACCCTAGCTTAATCTAATAAGCTAGGGAGCTTTGTAGCTGCTTTATTGGTCCTCTTGGTTTAGCTAAAGAGTTGTAAGTTTCTCTTTCATTTCCTTTAATTCTTAAGTTTTAAATAATGATAATCAATTGATTTCTATATTTGAGATCTCTTTGCTTATTCTCTTTGCTATTCTGCTTATTTGAGTTTTTAATCTAGCTAAATCCTTCATAGTTGTTTATCTGTTTTCAATTTTCTTAAATAAATCATAGAGCTTCATAAATTGTCTTAAAAAAACCATCTAAAAAACAAAAATATAGGTAAAATAGCTTAAGATCTTACATTATTGCTTATTTAGTTGTTAAGTCATGCTTATTAAAGTAGTTGTAATCTGTTAATTGTCTGGTATTAAGCACTTGTTTACTAGATTTCAAATTTAATAGCTTAATCATAACTGTCCTAGTCTTAAAGTGGTGTTTGGTTTAAGCTATTTTGACCTCCCAAAGTCAAAGTGAGTTTTTGAAATTATTTAAGTCAGCTTAAAATTCAGTAAAATCATTAGGCAAAGAGTTTTCAAAGTTAATTTTCATTTTTCAAAAAAGTTAGGGCTTATTATAATGGTTCCAGCACAGGCAATTTGTTTGACTTTTGGCTGTTGGACAGTTTGCATGACCCTCTAAGGCTTAGAACTTATTTGCACTTTGTTTAAACACTCTAGTAGAGTGTGTAAAAGTGCAGGATTTCCCTTAGGAAGCCTGCACTTTTGAATTGCACTTGTGTAAAGTGCAAAAGTACTAACTAAAAAGTTAGTACTGCTGTCACTAGTTAGTACTGCTACCTCTGGCTTAATTTTTAGTTGAGTAAAAGTACGATTTAGGTTTTTAAATTCAAGTTAGAAGTAATCTAGATATAGCTTATATGGTTTAAGTTTTTAGTTTTTAATTACTGCTTATCTTCTTAGCTTATTCACTGTTAGAAAAGGAACTCTGTTCATCAGACTAAGTTAGTTAGTACTAGGCTGATATTCAAATTCTTCAATAAAGCAGTAATTGTAGGATTTATTAGCTTATCTTTTAGCATTAAAGTCAGTTAATAAAGCTGAATATAGATAAGTCTAGATTACATTTTCTAGCTTATTTTCCTAGCTTATTTTGCTGTCAAAAGTAACTAAAAAACCAAAAACAGTACTTAGGAATTTTAAGGTTTTAATTTGTTAATTTAGCTTATGGGTCTAGATTTTATACTTAGATTAATAGATTATAAGTAGTTTAATAAGATCCTTAAAAGTTTTTTAGAAGTTTAGTTTAGCTTTATCAAGTTTTTTAGATTATTTGGATTTGTGCTATCTTGCTTATTTATGAGTTTTTGCTTAGTTCATGCTCAATTTAGTTGCATAAAAGTAACTTCTAGCCATACGAATCTTGCATTCATAGATAAAGCATCTCATAAGCTTCCTAGAACTCTTTTCCTTTTTCACATTAAGCTTAATTCGAGCTTATTCAAGCTGTTTTAGTAAAACATAGCCCAAACCCCTAGATTCTGTAACAGCTTATTGAGAAGCGTCTTTTTAGAGCTTCATCTTTGAGTTCAGACCATACAAGTGTTTTTTCTTAAAGTTGTTCTCACCTAGCTTCCTTTACAACTATAGGCTTTATAATTTCTGGAATTTAACACTTTTGTCTTCAACTTATTTTTAAGGCTTACTAGGATTTAATTTGAAGTCGGGATAGATCCTCAGGGACTGGTTTTGTAATTTTTAGTTTTTTTATTGTTTTTCAGTTAGTCCTTCATCAGTTAGTATCTTTGCTCCATTAGTCCCTCTAGTATTCGCATAGTTAGACCTTAGTTAAGTTTTTAGTTAAGTTTATTATTTTTATTAATAATTAGGGTTTAGCTTTTAATTAGTTTAATTAAACTTTTATAAAAAGATAAAAATTAGGGCTTTTATTTTTAGAAAATTTCTGCACAATTTCTTTACTTAGTGTTATTTTTATAAAAAATTTAGGACTTCATTTTTAAGAGATTTATTAATTTTATAGTTTTTAATTAGTTTGAATTTTAGTAAAATCATATCTTTTAATCTAAAAAGTTTAAAAATGTTTTTCTTTTTCCTAAAATTTTCTCTTTTGTCCGATTAGTTTTAATAATTTTAGTTTACATTTTAGATATTAAATTAGTATACTTACTTAATGGTCCAAGTTTTTATTTGAATTCCCGTATTTGTGTTAAATTGTCTAAATTGCATTATTTAGAAGAGATAGATTCTTCGTCAAAAATATCTTTGCTTTTATCATCATCAAAATCCAAGCTTAAACCAGGTTTTCAGTTTCACTAGTCGTCGTGGGAAAACGACCCGGGTGACATACTTACCCGGTTAATATACGTATTTTATATATAATTATATAATATATTTTGAGCAGAATTCCTTAGTAATTTTCTTAATTGCTCTTTGAATTAATATATTCTATATATATATATATATATTTTACGTTTGTAAAACTACCATACCATTAGCCTTTTCACGTCGCCTTTCATCTTTACGTCTCGAAGGATATGGAATTGACGTTTTCAAGTTAGGCATCGGAGCACTAACGGGAGCAACAGCGGGCTCAGAATTTGTCATTTGAGGTTGATCTTGGACAACCGAGGTGTTGGGACATCTTGTGTACTTTCATTATTAGTAAATCACCGTGTACTTTGTCCACCTCCACTTCACAGTCCCACTACTTAGGAGGAGAAGAAGTAGTAGGGAATCGTGGGGTCATGATAAGAAAGCAACACCCGCTTCGGGAGGTAATACTCGTTAAATCTACCTCGGGTAGTATTGGTATTACTAGGAGTGTCCTTGAACCTGAAGTAGAACGTATGGAATTCAAAACATGAAAGCATGTCCGTTAAATTGGTCATTTGATTTTGCAAGTTTTGGTATTGGTCTTGCATGTTTCTCATCACTGCATCATTAGCTTTGACATAGCTTTCAAAATCGTTCTTAGTCACACCTTGTGTTTGCGGAGCCGGAGCTTGGTAAGGTTGAGCTTGGTGAACAGGAGTTTGATTAATCGGTGGTCGATAAATTTGGCCTTGATTAACTGGGGGTTGGTAGGTGGAAGCTTAGTTGTAATTATTTCCCCGGTTTTGGTTGTAACGGTTTTGGTTATTTCCTTGGTTTTGTTAAACGGGAGGTCGAATTTGATTAGCAATCGGGGCTCGGTAACTGGTATTTCCTTGATTGAAATTAGCTGCTGCAGCTTGGGTAACAAATTCTTGAATATTGTCACGATAAACGTTGCCATTGGTAGCGGGACAATTTTGGTAAGAATGAGCACCACCACAAGTAACACAACTTTCCTCGACCGCTTTCACGGGAGTGGGAGCTTGGGTTTGATTTTTCTTTTCGAGAAGTAAAGCTTTCACCATATCTTTAAGTTCAGCAACATTGAGGAGAATACCAGGTAAGAAGAACGCACCCCTAACTCACTGTTTAAACAACCGGTTTGTTACGTGAATTATTAACTTTGGATTTGCTTTTAATGATTCTTAGGCAATCACGAGGCATTTTATCCAAAAACTTACCACCCGCGGCAGAATTCAACGAATCTTGATCATTAGAGTTCAAAGCATTATAGACAGTATCGAGTTAAATGTAACTACCGAAAATCCATGATGTGGGCATGCCCAAGAAGATCATAATCGGTCCATGCCTCGTAGAATAGAGTTTTTTCATCAAATCTTTGTTGAAATCTCGTGATTTCATTTCGAAGATTTGTTGTTTTGGAAGAGGGAAGAATTTGTTGATGAATTTCGAAACAAGATCATCCCATGTGAGAATCGATCGAGGGGGTTCTTTTTCAGAGCCTAAATCCCTAAATGGAAAAAGCATAACTTTACCGAAGAAACGGAACTCGGACATTCGGAACTTCATCGTAGAAGGTATCTTGTTGAATTAACGGATGTGAGCATGAGGTCTTCTTGTCATGTCCAAAGAATTGTTTGTTTTGAACGAGGGTAAGCAAACCGTGCTTAAGCTCAAAGTTGTCCGTGGTGATTTCGGGCACAACGATGGCATCCTCGTAACCGACAATGGGTGCTTTGAGCAATTGAGCCATAGTACGAGTATCATCCATCGTAAGTACGGGAATATGTTCAACAAGATTAAATGGTTCAACAAAAGTCGGGTTGACTTGTTGTTGTTGACGGTTAGAATTACGAGATTGAGAACGAGTGCGCATGCACTAAAATGTAAAAAGATAATTTATACTAATAATTTATTAGTTTTTTTATTTATTTTTTATTTGGTTTTTCAACAATGTATTCACGATAAATTGTAATAACGGTCAAAGAGATAAGACACTTAAACCTAATAATCAACTCGCTTCTCGGTAACTCTCTTAAAGAAAAACGCACAAAGGAGTTTGTTTAACTTTAAAAGGTGAGCCGTACCTCGCGAGAGACACAAAAGGTAAGTTTTTGATTCTTTGGTTCGGGAACTTATTGATGGATAATACTTCAATTGAAAGTATTATTTGTTGGTGTTGTTTTACCAACTTAGTTATATTTTTTTATTTTATTTCTTTTTTATGGACAATGTTTTTAAATTTTTGATTTTTTTTTCTATTATTTTTTTTAGATTTTTGATTTTTTATATTATATATACTAATAAAAGAAAAGAAAAATCTTTTTGTATTTTTTATGAAAATAAACAAAATAACTTCACTCGGAAGGATCTTCAAACACAAATTTTCAAACGGCTTCAACAATCGTAGACAATCCTCCCCGGCAGCGGCGCCAAAAACTGATCGGTTATGATCTACACCTTTAAAATATATAATATATAAATATAAATATAAGATATACTTATAATATATAATATATAAAGATAAAAGGGTAGGAATCAAAAAATCACAATTATAGTATTCCGGGAGTATGATTCTCGGGTTTATCTGGCTTGACAGTACTTTGTTGCAGATCAGTACCTTTTGTGCTTCCTCCCTTTTCAGCACTTCCCTTGTCTTCTACAACCAATGTATCACCTGACAAGTGAAGTTCCTCAGTTTTGGAACTTGTTTTGGGTTCCTCAACCTTGGAATCAGGCTTCCCTTCATCTTGAGCAAGAGTGTAGTCCATGTCTTCATTTAACATAGCTTCCAAATCAGTATCCAGACCATCCCACTTGGTGTGTGTTTGCACAGATGGTGCACCTTTGGAAGATTTGACAGCTTTCCTCCCCTGTTTGGATACACTCATTTTCTTCTTAGATTTCTCCATATCCTTCTCCTTATGCTGTTTCTTCAACCTAGCAGCCCTAAACCAAGCTTTGTGGTGGTTGATAACAGGTCTGGCCTTCTTCTTAAGCTGCTTGATCTGAGCCTTCAAATCTTTAATTTCTGCAGCTTGAGTTGTGACCTGTTTACACAAAAAAACACAAAGATCATATACACTTTGGAGTGTCAGGCCATCCTCATTCCCTGATAGGGATCTATCACTGGATGACTGACCTCCATGATTCCTACCAGAACCCTCTGGATTAGAATCAGAAATAGGGATAGAAGAAGAAGATCTGGGAGATGGGTCAGGCTGTGACTCAGGTTGGCCTTCACTTGGGTGAGTAGGAGAGGGTATTGGTTGGGATTCAGATGGTCTTTCTGAAACTTCACCCTCATCCTCTGTTGGTTGAACCAACATAGAGTTAAATAAAGGTGTGACATTCCCTGAAAAGTTTTTACCCTTTTTAACCATAAATGTCAAAACCTTTTTAGTTAAAGCTGGGACTGGAAAGTGATCCATAGGGACAGGCACATCCCTTAACTGGTTTCTCAAAAATATTTGTAAAAATCTTGGATACATGACAAACTTCTTAGTTGCATCCAAGTGTCTCATCATACCATCAAAAATTAATTTTGAAAAATTGTATTTTTGATTAGTTGCCAAACAAATCACTGCTGTGGCAATATTAGTGGGAATTTGATCCCAAGAAGTGCTTTTAGAACTGATGCAGTGATTCATGGTATGAAAAAGAAATTTCCATTGAGGTGAAAAGAGGGCTTTGTTAAAAGTTAAAGTATTTAGGTCCCCCTCATACCCCATTAACTGAATAGTGTCAAATATAGCCTGATTGTTCAAAGTATCTATCCCATCAGCATCATCAAAAAGAAGATCACTTCTTATTGATGCCTCTGAGATAGTCACAGGCTTGCCAGCAACAATGGCATCTATATAACTAATGTTGTTGACTGTTCTGGACTTAGCAGATGTCCAGAACTGTTCAACAAATGAAGTTGAGACTATAGGACTTACAGTGAGAGCAAAGTGGATGAAACTGTGTGTGAGGAAGTCCATAATTTGATGAAACTCAGTGTTCCCATCATTCTTTTCCAAGTAGGCAACCATATTGTGCTTTGAGCAGAAATCCAAACCAGCCATTGTTGAATTGATTTTGTTGATCGACGGTGATGAAAAATTAGGGTTTGTTAATTGAAGTCGATTAAGAGAGTTTAGGTGAATAAATTGTGTAATTGAGATGGGTATTTATAGAAGGAGCAATCCCAATGTCAAAGAAACCGCCAAAAATTACACTTTAGACCCCTACCGGTATTTTCTCTAACGGCTTTATAGCGGTACAAACTTTGCCTGTCGGTACTAACTATAAGCCTATCGGTACTAACTTTTGTCAACCAAAAATTGAACAAGTCTGGCAACAAGAGTTCTTTAGTACCATCTATAGCTCTCTCCAATTACTCTCTAGAACCCAAATAACTCTATGAAAAACATCACCATTGTCAAGATTCTTCTGCTCACAGAACATTCCATACAAACTGTACAACAAATCATCTTGCCTCCCCTTAACTAATGCAGCCTATTGATTGATCATTCCAATGTTAACAATCAAGAAATTGAACCTGCTAACATCAAAAGCTTTGGTTAAAAGATCAGCTACATTGTCATCAGTGTGAATCTTTAGCACCTGGATAAGTTTCTTCTCATAAGCATCCCTAATGAAGTGGTGCCTAATTTCAATATGCTTTGTTTTGGAGTGAAATACTGGATTCTTTACAATGCATATAGTACTCTCATTATCAATGTAGATCTTTGTGTTCATAAAATTGAACCCATAGTCTAACATTTGATTTTGAATCCACAAAACTTGCCCACAGCAGTTGGCAGCAGCAACATATTCTGCCTCTGTAGTAGAAGTAGCCACAATTGTCTGCTTCTTGCATTGCCATGAAATAAGTCTCCTGCCAAGAAATTGACAACCTCCTGTTGTGGATTTCCTGTCAAGATTTGCTCCAGCATAGTCACTATCTGAGTAGGCTTCTAGGTCAAATGATGACACTCTAGGATACCAAAGGCCCAGTTTGGGTTTGCCCTTGAGGTACCTAAAGATTCTCTTCACAGCATTAAGATGTGAGGTCTTTGGAGTTACCTGAAACCTAGAACAAGCACAGACTGCAAACATAATATCAGGCCTAGAAGCAGTCAAGTACATTAAAGAGCCAATCATGGATCTATAAAGATGTACATCCACATCAGCAGCTTCTTCATCCTTGGTCAAAGGCTTTTGGGTCTTAATTGGAGTACTGGCAATCTTCATACTAGCAAAATCAAACTTCCTCAGGATCTATGCAACATACTTATCCTGGCTTATGAAAATACCATCTTCTTTCTGCTTGACCTGTAATCCAAGAAAGAAGGCGAGCTCTCCTATAGAACTCATCTGGAATCTTCTCTTCATCAATGCCTCAAAGTCATCACACCAAGACTTCTTTGTAGAACCAAAAATAATATCATCTACATAAACTTGCACCAACATGATATCATTCTTGTCCTTCTTGATGAAAAGAGTCTTGTCAATGGTTCCTCTTCTGTATCCACTCTTCAACAAGAAAGTAGATAAAGTAGCATACCAAGCTCTGGGAGCTTGGTGTAAACCATACAGAGCTTTTACAACTTTGTAGACCTTCCATTAGGAGATCGAATTTAGGCTCTACAAAACCTAGAGTTGAGACAAATACCTTCCTCATCAATTTAGTGCCATAATTAAGGCACTCTTCACATCTATTTGATAAACTATGAATCCCATATAAGAAGCAAAGGCCAAAAAGATCCTGATGGCTTCAATCCTAGCCACAGGAGCAAAAACCTCATCATAGTCTATCCCTTCCTCTTGTCTATATCCCTGGGCAACCAGCCTTGCCTTATTTCTAACTACAACACCTCTTTCATCCTTCTTATTCCTGTAAACCCATTTTGTCCTAATTGCCCTCTTTCCAAAAGGTAAATCAACTAGAATCTAAACTTTCTGAATTTTGAATTGCATCAGCTCTTCCTGTATGGCATTAACCTAACTTTCATCTTCAAGAGCTTGGGATATCTTCTTGGGTTCAATCTGAGAAAGGAAGCAAGCAAACAAACAGTGCTGGAAATCCTTGTGATTATTTCGTCTCTGCTTTTCAATATAGCTAACAAAAGCATGAGCTCCAGAACTTTTGTGTACTTTGCTCCTTGTCTGAACTGCTGAGGTTGGATCTCTAAGAATTTGAGTTGTAGGATGAATGGAGTATATCCTTAATGTGGTAATAGGACTAACATTCATAGTGGTTTCTAAATTAGTGAAGTCAGCCACTACACCCTCATCATCTTAAGATGCATTGGTAAAAATCCCATCACTTGGATTGTCATAAATATCCTCAAGAGCAGGTATTTGAGAATCATCTTGGTCATTGTTGTTTAGATCAGGTCCACCAGTACTAAAAACATTTGAAAGACTGGCAGTACTAGTTAGTGTGCTAACAATACTAACTGTGTTAGTACTGGTAGCTCTAGCAATTCCTGTTTGAAGAAGTAAATCCTTAGTAAATTGAGCAAACTCCTTTCTAAAAGCTTCTGCTGCATCATTGGTCTCATTTTCTTGTCTTTTAAGCCTTTCAATCTCCTCCAAATAGGCTTGATCATCTTGATCCTTTGGCTCCTCATTTTTCATGGACCATATCACCCATAAAGTCCTTTTCCATCTCCCATCTTTGCTTTTGAGCTTATTGACTGTTGAAGTATAAGAAGGCCATAAGGCATACAAAGTATTCCCTAGCCAGGTTCAGCTTCCATTTTTAGAGTTTCCTCCTGTATCAATATTACTTTCCTTTTGTAACTGCATTATGATTAGCTTCCTTTGGAAGCTGCAGTTTTGTACTTTATTTTTTGCAGTAAACAGATATAGTTTCATGAATCAGTTAAATAAGCAAAGATCAACAGCCAGTTAGTCATTTCCCTGCAAACATTAGGTTTATTTTCTAAAATTTATATGCGGGTTTCATCAACCCTCATGGTTTTTAAATTGTATAACCTTAGAAGGCCTTCTATTTAGAGAAACCAACTAAAAACCCTTCATCAGACTTTTCCTTAAACTTGCCCAGGTGGTCAATGATATTCAAGATGGTCGCATGACACCCAAATGGTCGTATATAGCTTATGATTGGTATTTTACCAGTTATAAGTTCATAAGGTGTCTTGTTTTGAGGCTTGGTCACTAACACCATATTAAGGACATAACAAGCAGTATTAACTGCTCCAGTCTAAAAAGTGTTAGGTAAAAATGAATCTGCTAGTATTGTTCTAGCAGCCTCAATTAGGGTCATGTTCTTCCTTCTAGGAACTCCATTTGTAGGAGTTCTGGCATTAACTGTATTACTCTCTGATCCCTTTGACCCACCAAAATTCAATATGTCCCCTGTTTTTGAATTAAATGGTACCATTAAACACATCTAATAGTTTAACCTTTGATTAATTGGTTTCTAAATAATTTGTCTTAATAAAGTCCCTTAAGATCCATCCGTTTTCAATTCATCCTTAGTTCTTAAAAAGAACACCCAACTAAACCTGCTAAAATCATCAGTGATAACAAGGCAATAAGTCTTATGGTTTATGCTCCTTACAGATGTGGGTCCAAATAAGTCCATATGTAAAAGTTGTAAGGGCTGACTAATAGAGCTCACTACTTTGGCCTTACAGGAGGCCTTGTGTTGCTTTCCTTTCTGACAAGCAACACATGTGTGGTCATTTTGAAAAATCTTTGAAGGTAAACCTCTTACAAGGTTTCCCTTCACAAGTTTGTTTAAGTTTTTAAAGTTAACATGACCCAACCTCCTATGCCATTTGTTAGATTCATCAACTGTGGCCTTTGCAATCAAACAAGCTAAACCTCCAGTAGGAACAATGTTCTCTAGGTTGAAACTATACATATTGTTTTGTTTGGGGACTCTAAGTAATACTTGATTTTCATCAGGCAACTTAAAGTCAGGGGACAACACAAGACATTTAGTGTCTGTGAAGAGAACATTGTTCTTCTTGTCACACATTTGTGACACAGAAAAGAGATTAAATTGCTTTAGTTCTTTCACAAAGTACACATCCTCAAAATCTAACTTTCCAGTTAATTAATTTACCTTTACCACGATATTTGACCTTTACTTCCCTCCAAAAGCAACAGGTCCACCATCATAGTCTTGATATTTAACAAGGTAGGCTTATTCCAGTTATTGTCTAGACACCACTATTGTTAGGAATTATTGTAAACAGATTTAAGTCTGGTAGTTATAGAGTTAAGTCTGGTAGACATAGTTAAGTCTGCCAGTACTAAGTTAAGTCTGGCAGTACTATAGTTAGTACTGGTCTTGTCTAGTTAAGTCTGTTTATGTAACAGAATAGTTATCTTAGAGATATCTTAGGAAAGGATATGCATTATCCTTTTACACATTTGTAAAGCCCATTAGTGTTTCTTTAGTGTATAAAAGGAACCCAACGGCATAATGTTTAGTATCACATTGAAATAGAATTCTAATAGAAACTAATAGCAAATAGCAAAGTTTTACATTGTGTTCTTCTTAATACTTGTGTTAAGATTCCGCATTACAATAGTATTCATAGTCATTGTCTCTTACATAGTTGATTTGGATTTATTCAAGTTAGTTATTGTCTTATAAAGGCTAATCAGATCCAAGACTTTGGACCTACAAGTGGTATCAGAGCCTCTAGAGGGACTATAAGTAAGAAGAATCACAATAACCACAAACAATCACTTTCAGATCTAAAAAATGTCCCTCCAACCTGCTAATGATGATTTCTCTAACATCTTAGTGATTATGAACATCATACCATAAAAGATGCATCAGACAATGGGACTGGAACAAATAAAACCACAACAACATCAACAACACAATCATTCCTACATCCAACCGAAATCTAAAATATATCAAACTCCCAATTCTGAAGGAGGAGGAGTATGATATATGGTCCATGAAAAGGATGGAGCATGACCTTGAATATATTGACGAATGATGTTAGGAAGGCAATTCAGAATGGAAATTGCCAAGAGAGATCTCAACTGGAAAAGATGGTGTTTTAGAATACTTCCACCAGTAATTGCTGCGAAAATTCATGCTGTTGATAAAGGAAAGGAAGCGCAAGAACCATCTTACTTATGGCCCCATTCCCAAGGACATCTAAGAGATTTCATGGAATGAACGAAGCAAAAGAAATTTTGGGAAGCCATAGGGACTAGTTTTGGAGGTAATGCAAATTCAAAGAAGATGCAGAAAGCTGTTTTAAAACAACAGTTTGAAGCATTTACTATATCAAGTTCAGAAGGGTTAGAAAAGGGATATGATAGGTTCCAACAACTACTCTCACAGTTGGAAGCCCATGGTGCTGAAGTATCAACTAAGGATGCAAATCACAAGTTTCTCAGATCTTTGCCCCTAGCTTGGTCAAATCTGGCAATGACAATGAGAACCAAACCAGATGTTGACACTTTGTCCATTGATGACTTGTATAATAACCTTAGGGTTTTTAAGCAGGAACTCACAAGTACCTCAAAATCAACTGCAAGTGCTCAAAATGTTGCTTTTGTTTCATACAGCAAGAGCATAACTAACAAGGTTAAGTCTGGTCATACTGGTGCCTATAGTACTTACACTCCTTCTACTTCTCCAAACAATATTCCAGAAAGAGAAGCTCCTGCTGGTTTTGCTGATGAGGTCATTTATTCACTCTTTACCAAACAATCAGAAGATTTGGACTTGCTTCATGAAGACCAAGAACAGATTGATGATGTGGACATTGAAGAGATGGACATAAACTCGCTGATAGCAATGATTGCTATTCGAATGAAGAAGTTTTACAAGAAGACTGGAAAGAGAGTCTGAATTGATGAAAGCAAACCTGTTGGTTTTGACAAAAAGAAGCTTGAATGTTTCAAATGTCACAACACTGGTCATTTTGCTAGGGAATGTACATCCAAGGGGACAAATGAGGGAAAGAAGAGAGACTCGTTTTATCAAGATCAAGGAGCTGGAAAGAAAGAGCATAATCAGAACTGTTTGCTGACTATGGATGATGGTGTAGTCAATTGGGGAGAACATACAGTCGAAGAAGTAGAGACAAATCATGCACTCATGGCAATCAGCTCAAATAATGAGGTATCATTTATGTCTATTGAACAGTATGCATCTTGTCGTTCATAAAATAAGCTTAAAACACTGTGTGATGAACAAACGAATCAGTTAGGTAAACAAGAAGCAAAAATACTTGCCTATACTCTAGCTGTTAAGAAATTAGAAGCTCAAGTTGTTACTTTTCAAAAGAAGCAATTATCTTTAAATGAACAGCTTACTTTTCAGGCAAATCAAATATATGAAAAAGATGAAAAGCTTAAAAATATAGGAGAATAGGAATGAAAGCTGTAAAAGAAAAGGAACAATTATAGAAAACAGTAGATTCATGGAAGGATTCTTCTAAAAACCTTTGGAAATTAGTTGATTCAGGTATGACTTCAAATAGTAAAGTTGGCCTAGGATATGAAATACAATCAAACGATGAGGTTTTAATCTATGAGGAAGAAATGAATCTACGTGTTTTAATTGTACAGATTAAGATTTTTGTAACAAACATTATACATTAATTTTCAAAGACTGATAATTCAAAGGAGTTCCACATCCCTTAACGGAGGACTATACCCTAACCCACAAGAAGGAAATTGAAGATTCATTGTATGTTTTAAATGGTAAGAAAAGGGACCTTAAAATCCTGAAACTAGTGTCTCAGATGACAAATTCAGTGAGAATTCTATTACATCTAATGAAGAAGTCGTGTCTGAACCAAAACCAAAAGAAGTTGAACCTAGTTGTGTAACACACGTAAAAACTCCTAGGCAACCAATGAAAAATCAGGGGACATCTAAAGTAACAGAAAGAACTAGAATAAAAGAAGGAAAGAGAACTAGGGAAGGTACTCTTTCATCAGAAAAAGTATTTTTGTTTGTGCGGTAGCCTAATCACTTGATCAGAGATTTGTGACTTTTATGAAAAGAAAATGGCCACAGAGGTTGCGCTTTAAAAACAAAGGGGTTTTTATACTGGTAATATGGCGGCAAAAAAAGTGGGGGGGGAAAGGCCAAATGGAACAATGCAAATAGGGTTAATCATGCTAATCACTTTGTACCTAGACCAGTACAACTTAATTCTGTTAGGCCAAATGTTAATTCTGTCAGGTCTAATGTTAATACTGGTAAGGCAAATGTTAATTCTGTTAGGCAAAATGTTAATTCTATCAGGCCTAATGTTAATACTGGTAGGGCAAATGTTAATTCTATTAGGCAAAATGTTAATTCTGTCAGGGTTAATGTTAATACTGTTAGAACCAAACAACCAGTACCTACCAGTAACTCAAAAAGTTTTAGTCCTGTAAGACCCCAGATGAATAAGGTAAATCAAAGAAGTCATTTTTCACAAAATCACATTCACTTGTGAAAGTACACCATTGTTAAAAATACAGCAAAAATGTCTTATACTCATGTTGTAGAGGGAAATTGGGGCACTGCTGTTAAGACCTCATCAGGTTATAATTGGAGGAACACAAGACCAAACTCTAATTATAATAGTGGATCTAATTTTGTTCGAACTATAAATGCTAAAGGACCACAAGGCAAACCCAAGCCTGAAAAGGCCTGGGTCCCTAAGAGAAACTAATTTCTCTTTTTCATGTGCAAGATCTCCACTCAAGAACATGAGAGGACAGATGTATATTTGTGACGTGGATTGCTCAGGGCACATGACTGGTAACAAGGATCACATGGTTTATTTTGAAGAATGCAAAGGGGGATCTGTTACCTTTGGAGGTAGCAAAGGCTACATAACTGGTAAAGGCAGAATAAGAGTTGGTAATTTAGATTTTGATAGTGTGTCTTTTGTAAAAGAACTCTTGGCGATTTTAAATCATTCTCAATATCACAAATATGTGATAAGCATCACAAGGTTCTTTTTACTGAAACTGAATGTCTTGTTGTGTCTCCTGACTTTAAGATGCCTGATGAAAATCAGATACTTTTAAAGGTCCCTATGTAACACAATATGTATAGTTTTGATATGAAGACACACAAAAGATTATGCTTGTTTGATTGCAAAAGCCACATCTGATGAATCTAAATTGTGGCACAGGAGGTTAGGTCATATAAATTTTAAAAACTTAAACAAACTGGTGAAGGAAAACCTTGTAAGAGGTCTACCTTCCAAGGTTTTTCGAAATGACCATACATGTGTTGCCTGCCAAAAAGGTAAGCAAAACAAGGCCTCCTGTAAGGCAAAATTAGAAAGAACAATCATTGATCCATTACACACCTTGCATATGGATCTTTTGGGGCCTACTTCTGTAAAAAGCATTAATCATGCAAGCTATTGCCTTGTAATTACTGATGATTGTCTCCCAGATTGAAGTTGGTATATCTTCTGGCTACTAACGATGAAACTAGTGGCATCCTTCAGAACTTCATTAGACAAATTGAAAACCAGCTTAATCACAGGGTTAAAATCATTAGATCAGATAATGGCACTGAATTTAAGATTAGAGATATGCTTGAATTTTATGGGAATAAGGGAATAAAACAAGAGTATAGCAATGCCAGAACTCCACAGCAGAATGGAGTTGCTGAAAGAATGAACAGGACCATAATTGAGGCGGCTAGGACTATGCTAGCAGACTCAATTTTACCAACTACTTTTTGGGCAGAAGCAGTTAGTACTGCTTGCTATATCTTTAATAGGGTAAACCTTATGAGCTTTTGTTTAGCCACAAACCAATTATTAGCTACATAAGACCTTTTGGGTACCATGTTACCATTTTAGATACTCTAAGTATAGCTGGCAATTTTGATGGAAAGTGTGATGAAGTTTCTTTAGTTTTACTCACTGAATAGCAAAGCCTTTAGGGTATATAATTTAGTAACCAAAAAGGTAAAAGTAAATCTGCATGTAAAATTTCTTGAAGAAAAACCTAATGTGAAAGGAGTAGGTTATAGATGGATGTTTGATATTGATTATCTCTCTGATTCTATGAACTATATTCCTGTGTCTTTGGACAATCAAACTAACCCACATGCATGTACTTCAGAAGTAACTAACAGTGCATGTACTCTACAAACTTCTAATGCAAGTGTTTCTAAGGACGAAGATGAGGCTTTGGAGGAGGGGGGGGGGGGGGGGGGGGGGGGGGGAGGGGGAGACACACACACACGTTGTGCCTACAGCAGTCAAGCATACTGCAGCAAAAGTTAGACCAAGGAAGTCTTCTACTAATTTAAAGGAAGAGGAGTTTTTAACAAAGCTTCAAAACCTTAAAACACAAGAGAATGAGGCTTATTCTACTGGCATTTCAGAATATACTCCTGAAACTCTGGCTTTTAGAAGAGAATTAGGTGACCTTGCTTAAAAGCATTTAAGGGAAGTACCTAGGAACAAAACTACCAGTACTAACTTAGTTAATTCTGGTAGTGGATCAGCTAATTCTCAACATGCTGATCAAGATGATTCAGCTATGCCAGAGCTCACAATCTTTAACATGCCTCAAAAAGGGATTTTTGATGAGGATTTTTATGATGATGAGGGTTTGGTCCATGATTTCAACAACTTACCAATAGAAGTAGCTGTTAGTCCTATTCCTACTCTTAGAATTCACAACAATCACCCACAAAGTCAAATTCTTGGCGATCCTAAGTCATCTATGCAAACTAGAAGCAAAGTGCAACAAACTTCAAGAGCACATGCACTTGTAAGTTATGTTCAAAAGCAGCAAAGGAACAATCACAAAGATCAACAGCATTGTTTGTTTGCCTGCTTCTTATCTCAGGAGGAACCTAAAAAGATTTCTGAAGCTCTACAAGATGACAGTTGGGTTGAAGCTATGCAAGAGGAGTTGTTACAGTTTAGGGCCTAACGAACAGGTGAGGATCTAGTAGATCTGCCTCATGGAGCAAAGGTGAATTGGCATAAAAAAATGGTATATAAAACAAAGAGATAAAAGAGGAGTGGTTGTCAGAAATAAGGCAAGATTGGTGGCCCAAGGGTACACGCAGGAAGAAGGTATTGACTATGATGAGGTTTTTGCTCCTGTGGCAAGAATAGAAGCTATCAGGTTATTTTTAGCCTTTGCCTCATTTATGGGGTTCATAGTATACCAAATGGATGTAAAAAGTGCCTTTCTGTATGGCACTATAGATGAAGAGGTTTATGTCTCACAACCTCCTGGCTTTGTTGATCCTGATCACCCTAAGAAGGTTTATAAGGTGGTCAAAGCTTTGTATGGATTGCATCAAGCTCCTAGAGCTTGGTATGCTACTCTATCAACATTCCTAGAGAAGCATGGATACAAGAGGGGTACGATTGACAAGACTTTATTTATTAAAAGGGACAAGAAGGATATCATGCTGGTTCAAGTGTATGTTGATGATATCATTTTTGGATCTACCAAAAAGTCTTGGTGTGATGAGTTTGAAGCCTTGATGAAAAGCAGATTTCAGATGAGTTCTATGGGAGAACTCACATTTTTCTTAGGATTACAAGTCAAACAGAACAAGGCAGGAATCTTCATATCTCAGGACAAGTATGTAGCTGAGATACTCAAGAAATTTGATCTTGTAAATGTGAAAACTGCAATAACCCCCATGGAGACCAAAGTGGCATTGACAAAAGATGAGGAAGCTGTTGATGTGGATGTGCACTTATACAGATCCATGATAGGTTCTCTCATGTATTTAACTGCCTCTAGGCCTGATATAATGTATGCAGTATGTGTTTGTTCTCGTTTTCAGGTCACTCCCAAGACTTCACATCTCAATGCTGTGAAGAGAATCTTTAAGTACCTTAAGGGCAAACCACATTTGGGCTTATGGTATCCTAGAGAATCACCTTTTGACCTGGAAGCATTCTCTGACAGTGATTATGGTGGGTCCAACCTTGACAGGAAATCCACAACAGGTGGTTGTCAATTTCTTAGACAAAGACTTATCTCATGGCAATGCAAGAAACAAACCATAGTGGCTACTTCTACAACTGAAGCTGAATATGTAGCTGCTGCAAATTGTTGTGGACAAGTATTATGGGTTCAAAATCAACTACTGGACTATGGTTTCAATTTCATGAATACCAAAATCCACATTGATAATGAAAGCACAATCTGCATTGTGAAGAACCCAGTGTATCATTCCAAGACAAAGCACATCGAGATACGCCACCATTTTATAAGAGATTGTTATGAGAAGAAGCTCATTAGTGTGGAGAAAATTCACACAGACTTAAATGTAGCTGACCTATTGACTAAACCTTTTGATGGACCACGGTTTAATTACTTAGTGGTTAGTATTGGTATGATAAACCCATAGCTACATTTAAGGGGAGGCTTAGTTGTATAGTTTGTATAATTCTGGTAGTTAAGTAGTATTAATTCTGATAGTTAAGTAGGATTAATACTGGTAGTTAAGTAGTATTAATTCTGGTAGTTAAGTAATATTAATTCGGGTAGTTAATTTAAGTTAATTCTGTCTATACAAACTTCTGCAGCATGTTTTTCTTTGTTTTAGATTAATTCTTGCAGGAATAGCATGGATTTACAGACGTAAGGCAGGTGTGCTAAGGTCTTTGTTTTGTAAGTCTTCAGTAAATACTTAATTCTGGTTGAAAAAGAGTTAATTCAGGTTGTAACATAATTAATTCTGGTTGACCAAAGTTAAGTCTGGTAGTGTAAATTTTAATACTGGTAGGTTATTGTTAGTGCTGGTTGCGGGAAAATTGACTTTCTTCTGCTTTAACACTGTTCAAATGTTACCGTTACA
This sequence comes from Tanacetum coccineum, assembly GCA_026074375.1. Lineage (NCBI taxonomy): Eukaryota > Viridiplantae > Streptophyta > Magnoliopsida > Asterales > Asteraceae > Tanacetum > Tanacetum coccineum. Next base: position 4,581 of record BQNB010016948.1, on the reverse strand, counting down.
GATTTTTACGGCGCTATTGTCGTTAACAGAGAAGCTATATATAGATAAAGTTTGATTTCTCTTTCATACTTATCTTTTTATTGCTATCTCCTCTTCGCAAAGTAAAAATCTTCTTTATTTTTATAACGAATACAGTCAATTGTCTTGTTACCAGCATCTACAACCTCACTCGCATCTAAACCCAAGTACACATCCATACCTTTTATTGATACTTTCGAATCATGGCCCAATTAAAATATTGTGACAAACACAATCAAGTGGGGTTTTTGCGCAAGCCTGACGAAAGTGCAGGGTTTGCAGAGATAGTAGATTTTCTACGAGGTTCCAACCTCAGGTATGCTTTAACTACTAATCCTACTATCTATGATTCCCTAGTCAAACAGTTTTGGCAGACTGCTACTGCCAACACTCTTGCTGATGGGACTCTAGAATTAAATGCAACTATTGATACCACTGAGTATACAATCACTGAGGCATCCATTAGAGATAAGCTTCAATTAGCAGATGCTTCAGGGATTACAATGTTGCCAAATAATGAGATTTTTGAGGGGATGGGGCAAATGGGGTATCCTACTGACGGATCTTTCACCTTTTGGAAAAGCTTTTTCACACCCCAATGGAGATTTTTAGTCCACCATCTTTTGCATTGTATAAGCTCTAAAAGTGGCGGATGGGATCAATTTGGTAGCAATATTGCTACTGCTTTGATTTGTCTTTCCACTGGCAGAGTTTATAATTTTTCAAAACTAATCTTTGATGGTATGGTGGCAAACCTAAAAAGCAAAACAAAGTTTTTGATGTATCCTCATTTTCTGCAACTAATTTTGGATATTCAAACGGAAAACAAACACCCTTATCTAGCTGTGACTCTGACCAAAAAGATTTTTGGGAATATGAAAAGGGGTTTTAGAGGGGCACCAAGACCTTTGTTGCCTGCTATGCTGCTTGTTGCTACTACTAATCCAAGTGCAGGTCAAGGACATCCTGATGTGGCTCAATCTCAACCATCATCATCAGTAATTCTAGTACCATCTACATCATCACCCCTAGTACAATCTCCAACACCTATAACTGCTCCTATCCCTGCATCCATACCTACACCTACACCTACACCTATCCCTGAAACTGACCCTGAACCTTTGGAGCACACATTTGAGGAACAATCTCCTGCACACCAACACTTCTCACCCCCATAAGAGCATCCCCAAGGACAGATGACTGTGGATGATTTGCTTCAATTAGTTCCTCAGTTATTGATAAGAATTGATAGTTTGGAAACGGATCTCAAGCAAACCAAGCTGAAAATGGGGAGTGCTATTGTGAAGTTGATCAAGAAGGTGAAGAAGTTGGAAGGTATTTTGAAAAGAAGAAATATAGACTTATCAGACTCTGAAGAGGAAGAACCTGAGGCTCAGGGGAGGAAAAGTCAAGATGATCCTCTAGTTTCTTTGGTAAAAGGGCTGGTTACTCCTTCTAAGACTACTGTCAATGCTTTAGGAGAGGAACAAGTTGAAGACATAAGCCCTACTACATTAGAAGCAGCTAAAACTCTCTCCAAGGTTGCTTCTCAAAAGCCAAAGTCAATAGATAAGGGAAGGAGGTATAAGAGAAGGAAAGAGTCTAAGGGAAAGAAGGTTGTCACTAGATTCAACTTTTCAGCTTATCATTTTAAAGCTATCATTTTATTTGTCTTACAAAAATTTTCGCCAAACTTTTAAAAAAAATTCAAAAGGGGAAGCAAGGTACTGTTGGATTAAAAGCTTGGATGAATAAGCTATTATGGCGGCTTATTGGGCTATGGCCTTAGTTCTTAGTTTTAGCTTTTGTATAGCTAAGAAGGGTAGGAAATTTAGAGCTTATTAGTCTTCAAAGTGTCCTTTTGAAACAAAGGACCTAAAGGTAAATTTCTTTAAATTTTACTTCAGTACTGTAGCTTAAGCTTATTTGGCTTGTTTTTCTTAGCTTATTACTGTTTTCTTATGCCTTATTTATGTTTAATTGTGCTCAAGAGTGCTTATTAGTTAATATTTACTCATCTCATTTCAAGTTGCCTAAATAATGCCCAAAAAATATGCTTGTACTGTCACTAGCGTAGTATCTTTTAATGTGCTTATTTCTTTTGCTTTTTATTTTTCTTTTTTTGTCCATAAATAGCATTAAGTAATATTTGTCATTTTAAAATTTCAAGGAAAATTTAGTTTGATAAGTTTTTAAGTCCCTTTTCAAAATTAAGGGGGTGTTTGGGGGATAACATGGAAAAGGGGTTCAAAATGCTCTTTGGTTTTGGGTTATGGTCAATTATCTAGGTTTTAGCTTAGGTTGTTAAGTTATTTAAGCTGTTTTTAAAAGTCTTTTAGTTTCAAAATTGTTTTCAAAAGTTTTTCTAAACATCTTTTTAAACTGTGACTTTTAAGAAAAACACAAGTGCTTATATTCATAAGCATTTGTAATTTTGAGTTTTAGTTCCTAAAAAGAGTGTGTTGTTGTGTGTGTTAAAAAAGGCTTGTCCAAATAACCCTTCTGGTCATTTGACTTGTTAAGTCAAATACAGCCATAGTGTTTTTAGTGTCACAGTTTTAAAAATTCCAACACCCTTTTTCACTGTTCAAAAATGCAGCAAGATAAAATGATTTTTTAAAGGCAAAAGTTTGTGCACAAGTTAATTGCTTAGGGTACTCCAATCTGTTTTAGCTTAATTTTTTTTTGTTTTTTTAGTGCTTATTTGACAAGATTTTAAAAGCTGTCAATAAGCCCCGAGGTTTGCCATTAAATCTACCCTGTGCAAAAGGGGTGATTTTAAGCTCTCATTGCTTACCTTTAGTTGCAACTTAAGCCCAAGTTCTTGGCTTATTTAAGAGCTATAAGACTCTTATATATGCCCCTTAGGTTTCAGCTCCCATTAGTAGCGTTATTTATGGCTTATTTTTAAGCTAAATTGCCTTTCCTGACTGTTTTTGCTCTAATTGCAGGGAGGCCTTGGGGTTGGTGGGGGGGGGGGGGGGGTGTGGCGGGGGGGGGGGTGGTTTTCTTGGAGTGGGGGTTCGGGGGGGGGTGGTGTTTGGTGGGTTGTTTGGGGTGTGGGGGGCTGGGGGTTGGTGTGGTGGGGGGGGTGGGTTGGGTCGGGGGTGGGGGGGGGGGGACAGGGCCCTAACAAACCGGGGGGGGGTGGGGGGGGGGTGGGGTGGTGGTGGGGGCTGGAGGAGGGGGTCGGGGTGGGGGGGGGGGGTCGGGGGTTTGGGCGGGGGGGGGGGGGGGAGGTTCACAAAAGTGTGTGTTTTGTGTGTCAAAACAAGCTGTGACAAACACCTTTGGTCTCTTGACTTGTTAAGTCAAAAACCACAAAGTTTTTAGTGGCAGTTTTTAAAATCCAAAAGCCTTTTTCACCTAACAAATTCAGCAAGTTTTTATGAGTTTTAGAATGTCAAAATTTGTGCACAAGTTGTTTAGCTAGAATACTTTAGCTGTTTTCACTTTTCTTTTTAAGTTAAGCTTATTTGACAGCTTTTAAAAAGCTGTCAAATAAGCCACTTGAGTTAAGCTTAAATCTCCCCTGGTGCAAAGGGGAGATTTTAAGCTTCTTTTTCTTGGTTTTTAAGTGTGCTTAAGCCCAATTACTTGGCTTATCTTGAGAGCTTATAAGCTCTTGTATATTCCCTTTCAGTTTCAGCTTTTAAAAAGCTTATTTGATGGCTTAATTTTAAGCCTCAACTTGCCTTTTGACTGTTTTTGCTCAAATAGTGTAGGATTGCTTATTTTTCTTCTCTTGCTTATTCAGCTTATTTTATAAGCTCATTTTAGCTCTTAATAGCTTTTTAGGTTAGTATAGGTAATTGTTAAGCTTATTTGCCCTTTAGCATAGCTTATTTGTCCAAAAAGGCTTAAGCTCTTGTTGGCCTTTTTAAGCTTTGTTTAGTGTTTCTGTCAAGTATAAGCTGTTACAGCTTATTTAGCTTTAAGCTTTTTAGCTTCTTAGCGCTTATTAGATTAGTTTAGACTCCTTTTAGCTTATTTTAGTCCAATCTTAGCTTATTCGACCATAATGTGCCAAATGACTTAGCATCTTTTTGCTTTTAAGCCCTTTAAGCATTCTGTCGACTTTAAGCTTATTTTTAAGCTTATTGACAGCTTTTCAGCAAAAGTTGTAGTTGACAAAGTTGTTAAGCCCCACGAGCTTAACAACTTTGCTTTTTGAAGTTTTCGAAAAAAAAAGAGGGAAAGACAAGAGGTCCGGGTGAGCAAGACTCGAACCCGGGACCTCTCGATACGATCCCCCCTTTATAACTCACACTCATACCGCTGCGCCCTTGGGACTTTTCTGTTAGAGTCCCAAGGGCTTTGGTATTTAAGGTGTATTTGGCTTGTTAAGCTAATAAGCTGTACACAGCTTATTCGGGCTTATTCCTTAAGCAAACTTTTGTTTCTCATTTTTCGTAGGATTGTCCTAGTGTAAAGTATTTTTTATAAAATTTTCAGAATTTTTCGTAATCATTTACTATTTTTTATAATTTAATTTAGTTAAAACTTTTAAAAATTCATAAAAAATACAAAAATTATCAAAAAAATATTTTTCTTTTTTAGAAA
>BQNB010016947.1:0-70790 GCA_026074375.1 Tanacetum coccineum | reverse complement strand
ATATTATTGTAATAAAGTAAGTCCCATAAGGTTTTAGGAATTGCACCAGCGGCAATTATTGATCGTAAATTACCTTTTGAGTACACCATCACTAACATATCAAATGAGGTGGTGGTACATCAAGTAGGATCTTAGTCTTTAGAAAATTAATTGTTTATTTGATTAAACATGGGTAGTTAATTTTCTTCAAGAAGTTTTATTGAAAATACTAATTCTTGAACTTTAACTATGTTTTGTAGATGGCACAACCTGTTCAAAACATAAACCATTCGGCTTTCAGGTCGATGTTTGAAAGAGAAAAACTTTCTGGAAACAATTTTAATGACTGGTTTCGTCAACTTAAGTTAGTCTTGAGAGTTGAAAAGAAAATGTTTGTCATTGAACAGCCTTTACCCGCGGCTCCCGCTGTTGATTCTGCATCGAATGTGCTGGTAGAATGGAATGCAATTTATGATGCATATAATGAGGTAGCTTGTCTTATACTTGGGAGTATGGCCCTGAGCTTCATAGACAGTTTAAAAACTCCTCACCATATGACATGATATGAGAACTTAAATCTATGTTTGAGAAACAAGCTGGAGTGGAGAGGTTTGACCTAATCCAAACTTTCCATGCTTGCAAACAAGAGGAGTGTAAACCAGTTGCTGCATATGTTCATAAGATGAAAGCATATGTAGAACAACTGGAACGTCTACAAGATCTTACTGTTGGTCTTATCTTGAATGGCCTCACTAGTGATTTTGCTGGATTTGTAAGAAATTACAATATGCATAACACGGGGAAGACAATTGATGAACTACATGCTATGCTCATTGAGTATGAAAAGGGTTTACCTAAAAAAGCTGAAACACCACAAGTAATGATGATTAAAGGTGGTAAAATCCAGAAATCCAATAAGAAATCGCTTAACGCTAAAGGTAAGGGTAAAGCTAATGGCAAAGGAAAGAATAAACAAGTTTATATCCCTAAGCCTAAAAATCCAAAACCTTCTGTTAAAGAGCACCCAGCTAAGGATGACACCTGCCACCACTGCAAGGAGGTTGGTCATTAGAAGAGGAATTTTCCTGTCTATCTTGCTAAGTTGTTGAAGAAAAAGAAGCAAGTTGGCTCTGCTAGTTCTTTAGGTATCTTCACAATAGAATTATTTGCTTTCCCTAATAAATCCTGGGTGTATGACACTAGTTGTGGTACTCACATTTGTATTATAAAACAGGGGTTTAGAGAAGCAAGGAAACTGAAACAAGGAGCACTCTATTTGTACGTGGACAATGGTGTTCGTGCACAAGTAGAAGCTATTGGAAGTTATGACTTAGTTTTGCCTAATGGCCTTGTGATTTGTTTAGACAGCTAATGGCCTAGTGAATTTGTTTAGACAATTGTCATTATACACCTTCTATAACTAGAGGTGTTGTTTCAGTTCACCATTTGGTAGAAAATGGATTTGTCCAGTGTTTTACGGATTTTAAAATTTCAGTTTCTAAGAACAATGTTCATTATTTTAATGCTATTCCTAGTAATGGTATTTATGAAATTGATATGCATGATCTTGTACCAAATGTTAATTCTATTTATAAGTTAGTCACTAACAGAGTCAATAAAATAATTTGGACTCAAACTTATCTATGCATGCCGTCTTGTCATATAAGTAAGAAACGTATTGAAAAGCTGCAACAAGAAGGGCTTTTAAAATTAATAGATGATGAGTCATTTGATCAATGCGTATCTTGTTTATCGGGTAAGAAAGATGACAAGGAAATCATTTCCACATCGTCCCAAAGGGCGAACTGCTCGTCTTGGATAATACTTACTGTGTGTGTGGTCATTTAGGCCATTGTTGTCAAGACAGGTGCTAGCGACTTTGTTACATTCATGGATTTTTGGGGGGGACAATGTTAGTCGTTATGGTGATGTTTATCTTCTTAAACATAAACATAACGGTCTTTGAAAACATTCAAGGTTGTTTAAGAATGAAGTGAAAATCAATCGGGGAAGATAATCACGGCTCTGACTCGATCGACTCGACGGTGGCGAAGACATACGCCAAGAGTTTAAAGATTTTCTTTAATAGCTTGTGGAATTGTCCAAAACAGCTTAACTTTCTCCATACACACCACAACATAATGGGTGTCTGAAAGGAGGTGAAAGAAATCGTTACTTTGTAGACATGGTTCGATCTATGATGATATTACCAACTTGCCCGTTCATCCTTTTGGGATTATGACTCTAGAGTTCTGCTAATCACATTCTTCAATTTTGGTTCCAACCCAATAAGGTTGATAATGTACTCATAGGAATATGGAAATGCTGCCCAAACTTTTCTTACTTAAAGGTCTGGGATTGTGAGGGCGCTTGGGAAGCGGGATTAGCCTGGACAAACTCCAACAAGATCTGTTAAGTGTAATCTTCATAGGATTCCCAAAAGGAAATGAAGGGTTACTATTTTTATTCCCACCTGAAAACCCCTAAATATGTTGTTGCGAGGTGTGCTGAGTTTTTGAGTTAAATCTCATAACGCAAAGGAAGTAGTAGGAGGGCCATGATCTTGAGAATTCAAGATGAAGAAACTCACCTATCTGAATAACTAGCGAAATACCTATAGAGGTTTGTAGGTTTTAAACACCCTCATGAGGAAGTAGTGATTGAATGTGTAGTTGTTGTTGGTGTATATTTTATTGATTTCAAGTTTTAAATTTAGATTTTGCCGACTCAACCAAAAACAACACTTAAATCCAGGCAGTGTACCCGTCTGTGGTGTTTGTGGTAAGTTAGAGTGTCAATCACTGAGAGTGGCGTTAAATCTTTCAATTTATATTAATATCCTTGGTTATCTAATCTATGTTAATTCTATTCTAAACCTATGTTTAACCTTATGTCAGTTCTATTCCTAATTCTAACGGGTAAAGAAAAAGGGGTTTTTAAGCCGGAGAGATGGAACTGGTTTTGGTTTGTGACTACAATTAGTTTCCAAGGCAACTTTTACCCACGCAAGCTAATTAACAGAAGATAAAAGATAGGTCGAGCCTAATGATAGAAACAAAATGTTATTAACCTTATTAATCGTTTGAACGTTGGTTTTTTATTAGTGCATTCGATTTCTTCTCTCGGATGGTGGCTTATAATTCGTAGACTTATGGTGTTTCATATCTAAGACCTAGGGTAACATTATATTTGTCACAATTAAAGCAATCACGCAATAAAGCATTTTATTTGCTATATAATCTATCTTAGGGATTAAAGTAATGGTGATCTTGTTAAACCCTAGCTCACAGAGACTTTACCCACTTACCGCTTAATGGTAATTTATATACTAGTAGTCCACTTGTCCAACTATCCAATGGAATTAGAACGTAATTTGTTGAATTATCTAGGTTCACCTTCTAGTCAACACGATCAATAAACCATTGGCAATATCCAGTTAAACTAGTTAAGCCCGATAGACCGTATCCTAGACACATAACTGATAAAAGGGACCAAAATATTGTGATACTATGATTTTAGATGTATAGATTACTATATGGAGAGCTATCCCGGACTCTAGATCTACTTGGTCCGCTTCACTAGATCCAGTTGAATGATAGGTCGCATACAAAAGCGCGTAAATAAGTATAAATTGATAAACATAAATAAGCACTCAACGATAAATTAAGAAAAAACGTAGATATAAAACACAATACCATACATTCAATTCTTCAATAATTAATGGCTTAAAACCGAAGTATTAGCCTTCAAACGTTCATAATAAATACAAGAGGCAATTATTTAGCCAGGTAAACTAACCGAGTTAAACGAATGATACCAAAAATTGAACGCTTACTAGAGTATATGGAATTACACGTTGTCTCCTATAGTGCATGGGATACGTTCTGCTCGACTCTTCTACTTTCTTCTTTCCTCTGAAAATTGACCTTTTATGGTTTAGGTATCGAGGAATATGATTCTTAGCAACTTAAAATCGTTTTTGAGCTTTCTATTTATAAGGTTTGGAAGTCGGTTCGGATTACGACATATCATGAGTTGGGATTATTGGCATATTAGGGATTTCTTGGTAGGGGACCCGCTGATATCTTTAGAATAATTATTATTATATCATATCTTGTATACGGCGTAATTGAGTCTCTCTGGATACGGCGTATGGATATTCATTCCTTTTTGTGGTCTGTGGTGAGTGCAGGCAAGACATAGCCATATCTTCTTGATGGATACGGCGTATGGTCTCAGGGTAATAATCTACAAAATATCTCCATTTAAGCTCCAGAATGGCGGCCTTTTACTATCTTTTCACCACGACTCCATATTTTCTGAATTCTCAAATATTTAAACGATTAACGTAATTACAATTCTTTGCAATAACTATCAAAAACGGTGGTTTTATCATGGGATTAAATGTTTTGCTATAAAATAGACGTTATTTGTTGTCATCAAATATCCCCCCAACTTTTAATCCTACTTGGCTCAAGTGCCTTTAGATGTTTATAACAGGTCATCCCTTAAGGCTATATTCAGTTAATGTCCATTTATTCGTATCATTACAAGTACACAACCAAACACCTGACGAAATAGGAAATGAAACACTCTCAAATCAACTCAACTAATCTATGGGGTAACGTTGTAACTAAAGTCGCTCTATTGCTCAGTCGTAGACGGTATGTATTCTTATCATAAGCTTGGCAAGGAGCACAAATCTCCAACACTTAAAGCCAAGGAGAGTAACAAGGTATATAAAGGTAAATATGGGTTTTTGGTTTGGAACGGCGTACGGTTGATCATTCTTACTACTCTTTCACCAGAAGTACCACCCCAACATTGGCAGCTGAAGAACATACACACCGGAACCTGGTATAAGACATGTGTGACGATACATCCCGTTCGAATTTAACCAAACGGTTAGGATTGAAGAATGAGATAGGGTAGGAACCTTCTAAAAACTTTTTTTTACCAATAAGTCCCGTAAACAAAGAGGTACAAGATGCATACCATGGCCGTAACGACGGAATAGACATGCATTGTTCGTATGAATCTCATTCGATGTATAACCTAGTGGCTAATCATCAGAGACGGTGAGAGGGAAGTAAATTGCTTGTTAAGTAAAAATCATGAAGAAACAAAATAGATTTAAAGCTAAAGTACAAGTTGCTAGACAATTTTTCCTGATGTTACACATGATAATGGACACGACTATTAACAATTGTCTTGATCATTGGATCAAAAAACTATCACCTTAAGTTGGTGTTCCGTATCGGTTGAACTTCTCAATCATCCAATACTTTACATACTTACAAGGCATTGTTAGTGGCGTGATCTTTACTTTATACAATTCTCTACATCGTTGATCTTTTTGATCGTTATAACGAATAATGATCTTCAATGTAATTCCTCGGTAGTTGCGAAACGATTATTCTTCAAAACTTTTCCTTCTCTTTTTATGTTTGCCAATTTTTTCTTATTTTTTCAATTCTTTTTTGCTCTAACCTATATCTCAAATCTCGGTTGTAGTCTATACCATCTCTCGGATTAAATAATTAATTCCGGATTAATTCCTTGCGGTAATTCTTATTCTTGGATTCACATTAATTGACTGATGTAGTATATAACATTGGGCTTTGACTTTTCTAATATACCTTTCCATTGCTTGTGCAAATTTGTCAACCGCACCAAAGATAAGAAAATGACACAAGACTCGAGAAGAATACTCAAACTTTAACACTTTCTTTATGCCAACTAGAAACTATTAATTAAACTTTTATCTAACAGGGTAGGTTATTACAAGGTGTAAGGGTTGTAATGAAAATATAATAGATGGTGTAATTCCTAAAGTATTGGCTCTACGGGCTGTTTTAGTGGACTCTTCACTCTAATGGCGAGAGTATGATATGGGTTTTAAATGGATGTTAACTAAACGGTGTAGTTAGTTTATAAACACTGGAAAGGCGATTTTGGGTTGTATTAATGTTGTTGTTATCCTCTTAAAATTTACCGATTTTAAAACACACAGTTTACTCCAAATTAATTCAGTATACTCATTATTGTGGTCTTGATAATGATATACCAAGCAAGTTCTAAAGTCTACAACTCACGGGCACACTCGTATTTTGGTGGAATTTGGGGTAAACATGTTTGGATACGGCAAGGTTTAAATCCTCATCAATATCTATCATGGGTTATGGTTGTGCGGGTTATTAAATTTATTTCCAAATGTATGCTTAATTTTTTTTTATTTTGAGCATATTTTAAGCTTTATTGTGAAATATTAGGACAGTATAAATTTCGAATTCCATCCCTCCTCACTTGATTATACATCGTCCCGTTTGTGTATATATAAAACATTAAATACGGGAATTTTGAAAAGAATCAGAGAATGAGAAGAAAACTCCCATGAAATTTGCTCGGTAGATTCTTTTAGTTGCGTTTATGAGTTAATATTGTGTGTTTGATTAGCCGCCTTGAGGTTTTCAAGGACTCCACACTTCAAGATCTCCAGATAATATGTATTCACCCTACTTTCGTCGATTTCATTCTTTTTTCTCGAGGTCCTGTATGAAAATTAGGAAAAAACCAAGTGCAATTCCTTTCTTGGTTCATTCGGTTAATTTAAACCTAAAACTCAATACAAAACCTAAATACGGGTCAGGCTTGGATTACGGCGTATCAAATTAATAAAATACGGGTATTCGCAGAACTGACCCAATAAAGTGTTTTTTAAGTGCATCAAAATGTAAAGGACTGATAACGGCCCAGACATGCAATACGCCGTCATTGCATGGGCAGTTACGCCAGTATCGAAAGTCTAGGAAGTACAGACTCGATAACAAAATTAAATAACTTTTCGGGTTGTCTCGTGGAAGCACTTTTGTTTTCACGAAAGTCTTTAAGTTTTGAGGACTTTTCCTCAGCTTCTCTTTCTCCTTGGTGCGCGTCACCTGCAATAATTCGTCCTCTTTTTCTTAATATTTATCTTGGTGTGATAGTTATGGACAATTTATCTTTGTTTCTTTCCTACCTATCATTTCATAACTCCTAATAGAATATATATTCTTCGGGGGGTCCAAAGTAGTTAACGAATGATAGCTTTCCTAAATTTTCTGCTTGGCACCTTCTGTTGGTTAGGTGGCTTATTAGTAGTCTTCGTTTGTCTTTACGTTTTATTTGCCCTTATCCATTCTCTTTTTAAATATCGCGTATGTCATAGGCTTTGAAAAATGAATCAGTAGCAGTGTTGGACGGTTTTTTATATTTACATTCCTTCCATTCATTAATGCTCGAGATACTATTATCCACATACCTCTTATTTCAATTTCCATTCATCCATGAGTGAAATATCACCTTTTGAGTCCTTCCATCCACTTTATTATGGTTCTTGAATGATGTGTTTACGTTTGATAAGAATTCAAGTGGATCAATTCCCTAGTTTTCTCCTTCGTCCAACATTTCATCCTCTCCATCGTTTGAATTTGCGGGGTTAGAACTCTACAGACTAATTTACTTTTTTGACGGCTATTCGGCATTGACATTGTTTAACTGTTACGGTGTTGAGGTTGATGTTGTTGTTTGCATTTAAATATTGATATTATGTTGTATAGATTATGCGTGTTCAATAGCATGTATTGACACTTCTGCCTATAATGATGTATGTTTGCTAGTGCGTATTGAAATTTTTTATGTGTTTTCGAAAAAACTTTCAGCCTGTCAAGCATGCTACATATCCACTTTTCAGAAAGACTGCTAGGATTTACACCAGGTGCAAGATGCCTCCAATTTTCACATGTATCACAACAAACTCAATCTATATTGACTACCGAAAGTACTGTCGACACAACTACACTAGAAGTATATCCATCATCCCAAGCAAATGCCGGAAAGTGAACTGATAAGACTAGATTTTCCGTCTGAATTTTCGTCGAAGAAGACGATTGTTGGTGTTGGTACCGAAATTTTAGTGATTTTTAGAAGTTTTTGTATTTCAATCTCCTTAAAGAGAGAGAAAGAAAGCAAGTAATATCTTTTCGTTTAAGACTTTTATGAGTGGCACAACTGTAGTATCACTCATTTTCAGAGATGCAAAATATGGAGGTTTAATTTGCTGTTAGGGTGTGAGAGAAAGAAAGCAAGTAATGTTAGACGTTTATTTGTGAAGGCCTTAGGCTTCATTATTTTTTGAAAGGCCTTAGGCTTCATTATTGTAAATCTTGTTCAGTGATCAAATATGGACAATATGTTCTTTTTTCTGATGTTTGAAAGCCAAATTCATCCATATACCGGAGGAAGGAAATACTCAATCTGTACGCACTCATTTCTTAAGCAACCTAGTATTAGGTTACTTCTTAAATAAGTATAATCTGACAACCAAAACAAGATACCTTTTTGTATCATGACACCTTGTGAATCGCCTTGACACGATATGTGAAATTATACAATCACTTGCACAAGTGTATACATAAGACTCACGCAGGGAAAGTTCCAATTGAATATGATTATAATGATGATACAAATACGCGCACAAGTATAAAAGATTCGATGCAGTTTGAACTTTTAACATACTGAAACATCACTGCATCAGGATAGGATTACTTACAAAACGAAACCGATGTCACACATATTCCTTTTGCCATAAGTCCATAACTCGTTGGGGAGGGTTCCCAAGTGAATATGGTTATACAATAATATACCCACACAAGAATATAAACTCTTACGATATGTAGATCTTTTTTATGTTAATTATATGAAGACGTTGTTTGTAATTTGTCAATATCCACAACGACTTGAAGCTTCAGGAAAAGTCGTTATCGTTCCTTATTAAGGGTCACCAGGATGAAGGGACTGTGAAGTTTGAACAATGGAAGGACCTGAAAAACAAAAGTTACAGCCTTTTCCGTCTACTCACTCGTGATGCTACACCGGTTTTAGGCCTTAAGACATGTCAAAATATACAAATGCAAATAACATTAATTAGTAATGGGATGCTTGGATGTGCATACTGAATATGACTTATGTGATATGTTGAATATTCACATATAGTGTTTAGATATGTGTATTATTTTTTTGCACACATACATCACAAGTGAGTTCAGAAAACGAACGATTTAGAATCGAAAGACAAATCACATGTACAGACGACCACTGACACTTACCACACAGTACACAACCATATGTACTGTGGCGGTTTTTAGAGCACGATTCATCATCAAACCAGAACGCGTGAACGATGAACCTACCCCCTCATGAATGTCAAAATAGACACATTATAAAACAAACAAAAACCCATGACTTGTATGCTTATTCCCTGTGGATTGGACCGAACTACACTGACTTGGAATCCAGTTTTTGGTTCACATTTTCGACTCCAAATCGACTTATTGTTTCGTTTTCAGTTCAGTCGCTCAAACACGATTCAAGCCAACCCAAAATATCCATGTCTATAAAAATTCCTTCAGAAAGTACATTAAAGATAATTTACGGGAACTATCAATATTCTAACCTTTACCCAATCGACAATGTATTTGTGAAAATTATACACACCCACCTCTAAAAAACTTGGCACCTTACAGAACAAAATAGATTTAAAAAGGTGTTCGTAGTAAAACGAACTAAAACTAATCAATGCTTAAAATTACACGTTTTATCACATCATCTCCAACCCATGTGTTTTCCGCTTTAAGGAACTATTAGTTAAACTATCACCTATTCCGTCATACTACACAACGGTAAGCTTCTATGAGTAAAAAATCAATTCAAATGGCTCATAAATATACACTTTCATTCAGCCATGTGTAGATAGTACTTGTAAGTGAAATATTGAAAGCTTTGAAATATCCCACATCGCTAGGACATAAAACCCAAGTGATACTTAAAAAGACCATTTGGGCCAGTGTGGTTGCCGAGTCTAGTAACGTGGGCTTGTGACCCAAGTGGGGCATCAAAGTTATTGAAGGGCTAAGAGCTAGGGGCAAGTTTGACTCGAGCGTCTGTGGGGATGGCTGTGCGAGGTGAGAGTAGTCGTGTTTGGTGGCGCAAGGTGGTGCGCGCCTTATGGAACTCGAGCGTATGTGGGGATGGCTGTGCGAGGTGAGAGTAGTCGTGTTTGGTGGCGCAAGGTGGTGCGCACCTTGTGGCCCTGTGGAGACTAGGAAGGTCTGACCTAACCTTCTAGTTAGGGGAATTGGAATATGCCAAGATTTGGTTTGGTGAAGGCTATGTGAGGAAATACATAAGCCGTTTCGAGTTTCGAGACACTCCGAAAGAGCACAGTTTCATCGCCCCGTTCTCTCGATGCTATGAATGCGGAAATACAATCCATGATAGATAATATGGTGTGGGTCTTGGTCGATCTTCCTCCTAATTGTAAGACTATTGGGAGTAAGTAGATTTTTAAGAAAAAGACTGACATGGATGGGTATTATACACACCTATAAAGTTCTTCTTGTAGTAAAGGGTTATACTCAACTCTACGGGATTGTTTATGTGAAACGTTCTCACCCGTCGCTGACATTAGAGCTATTAGGATTCTCATATCTATAGCGGCATTCTATGATTACGAGATATGGCAAATGGATGTAAAAACTGCCTTCTTAAATGGTTATCTTGATGAAGACATTTATATGGTAAAACCTGAAGGTTTTGTTGATCCTAATCATCCCAGAAAAGTATGCAAGCTTCAAAGATCCATTTATGGTCTTAAGCAAGCATCAAGAAGCTGGAATAAAAGATTTGATGAGGAAATCAAAAAGTTTGGTTGCTCAAAATCTTGATGAGCCATGTGTATATCAACCGCATACTATACTCTCTATCCACGCACACTCTACGCGCTCCGCAGAAGTAATGTTACATTCCTCATCTTGTATGTTGATAACATAATCATCATGGGAAATCACATACCAAGTTTACAAAGTGTAAAAGATTATCATAGAAAGTGTTTTGCGATGAAAGATTTAGGGGAAGCAGCATTTATTCTTGGAAACAAAATCTACAGAGATAGGTCGAAGCGATTGATTGGGACTGGTCAGAGTACTGCTTACATGGATAAGATCTAAGAAGATATAAAATGATCATTCCAAAACATGGTCATATCCTATGAAGAAACACTTGACTTGAACAAAAACCCCCCATCGAGCGTACAGAATATATATCACGAGCTCTCTAGAGGTACTTATGCTTTGGCTGTAGGGTCTATTATGTATGTTGTCAGATGCACTAGACCTCTGCGTTCGCGCAAAATATAACAAGCCGGTTTCAATAGGATCCTGGTGAACTTCATTGGACTACTATGAAAAATATTCTTAAGTATTTAAGAAATACTAAAGATATGTTCTTGGTTTATAGTGGAAATCGGAATCTGAACTTCGAGTTGATTGCTATTGCGATGCAGGATTTGAGACGTTAGAGACGTACAAATTCTAGAACAGGATATGTAAAGCCCATTTCTAACCCACCACCCTGCGCCAGGCCGCCCCCCCCCCACCGCACCCCGGACTGGAAAAGCTCTAGCAAAGTACTACATACAATGTTATGCCTATAGAAGCTGAAACTAGCTGCCCCCCCCCTCGTCCCGCAACCCACAGCTCGCCCCGACCCTGCCTCAGCTGATTTAGATTAGGAAGTTTATTTCAGGGCTTGGTATAGTACCGATAATAAACGAAACCTAATAGAAGGTTTCTTTCGATTATTCAGCCGCACTTCATTTTGCTATCGAACCTGGGAGTTCGATAGGCTGTCAGACACTATCATAGAGATATATTATGTTCGTGAGAGTATTGAACTAGGTGAAATAGATTCTTAAGTTCACACAAGATGGACATCTGGTGATCCTTTACTCGAAGGCTTTATCTAAAGGAAAGCTTACTCAACATGCTAGGAGCATGGGACTTCGTTTAACTAGTAGTTTCATGTAGATCTGTGTTTTTAGTATTTGGATAAGGGATGTTTGAACAATTTATTTTATGATAATGATACTTGGTATTTTTGTTATTTTTATCTTAAATTGTGTCCTATATTTGCATGTTTAAATTCGTGAATAATAGTAGTTATTATTCTAAATTAATTCGTTGTCGATAAACAATTTTGGAATATTGTTAAATTAAGACAATTCTGAGTGATTGGTGATATTATAGATATTAAGGATGTGTCCACCAAACTCACATGATATTCATAAGATGATTATTGAATTTTCCGCACAACAAGGATATTAGTTTATGGATCGTCGTCATCAAGTAAACCTTGTAAGTGATTTTTATTTACAAAATCCTTAGACTTGAGATGCAAGTAGGTCTTGCATATGTGGATAATCCTTCTTGATCTAGTCTAAGTTATCCTGAAAATGGATAACTAATAAGGGCTATTTCAGAAGTGATTTTGAAACATGATGACTTGGCACTTGTAGTCAATATAGAATTTGTTCCTTCAATAGTTAAAGAACGATGCCACTGGGTATAACAACCTAAAATTTTCATCAATATAATATCCATCTACTAAATTAGATGTCACCTTTTTACAAGGAAATTTTTGCTTTATCTCATTATGCAACGTAACTTGCATCTCTAAAGTAAACGAGCTCATACAACCTCAATCAATGCCATCTATATCTATGTTTACATCAAGTAAACCTCCTAATATATCAATTCTATATCTTAATATCATTTTACCAAGTACATTATCTATTTAACGTATCATTTGCAACGTTATTTCAAAACAAGCATTAAACGTTAACGTTTACATCAAAACCCTAATTATATGTAATGTATACATATAAAATGAATGTACAAGCCTTTAAAACATGTGTACAAGTATTAATACATAACATTTGAATATCTTTTCCCTCCTAAATCAAGTTACAACTTTCTAAAGCACAATATACAAGCTAATTATACCTAAAAACCTAATTAGGTCAGCTCCTAAACCATGTTTAAACTTTCCACCTCTTTAACACAAGGTACAAACACTTAATGCATGACTCCTAAACCCTAATCTATCCCTAACCTTAACCCTAATCCATGTTTTAAAACCCTAAACCCTAAACAAAACCCTCAAACCCTAATTTTACTTTAAACCTAAAACTAAACCCTAGATTTTACTTTAAATCGAACTCTGGTGAATTTGATTCTACGAGGCTTGGTGTATCAAAAAGCCTCCTCTTTGAGCGAAATTTTTTTGGGGTTTTCGAAAGGTGAGAGTAGTTCCTTGGTAGAACTTCTTGTTATGCACTACCTGAACAAATGGGCCCCACCCCCCGACTAACCCTCACCCAGCCCCCCCCCCCCCCCCCCCCCTACCGCCCCCCCCCCCGATTGTCCTGATGAGAGAAATCAACTATGGAATCAAAATGGCTGCTCTTTATGGCTTGAGGAATTCGGCTTCAGATGTATAATATATAGAGAATATGATATTGCACACCGAAAACTTGTTTTTGAGTCTTCTATTTATAGTTGCTAAAAAATACTCGATACGTTGTATCCAGATAGGTCGATACGGCATATTGGGCTCGATTCCTTGGAGTGCACGCTACGTTCATAATAAATCTTTGATATCATTTCCAATTTACTTGATTTACTGTATCTTCGAATAGTTTGTCTTCATGGATACGCGTATATGACAGAGTGATTACGCCATATGGGAATTGGTAAAACCAGCCCTAAAAGCGTTTTCTTGTGATGTCTTGCGCAGATAGCCGTATCTCTTGAGTGGGATACAGACTGTATTGTGAATAATTCAACTAATATCAAATGTCTTCGTTTTAGCTCAAAATTATGCGCCTTTTAGCTTGTCTTCACAAAACACTCCTGAATTACTGCGTTTATCAACTTTAAAGCAATTAAGTACCAAATAATGCAAATAATTATATAAAAAGTGGGCAAAATTGATGGGATAACGGTATGATAAAGTGACGTTATTTGATGTCATCAATCTTTTCGCTGTGTACTCATGATGTGTTTAATTGTTAATTAGATCTAAAATCCCAACAGTGGCATCACGAGCCAACGTGTAGAATTTGTAATTACAAGGAAATAAAATTAGACAAAATTAAGGTTCTTGATTAATTTTTAAGCCCTTTAGGTGTTTTATGCATCAGATTCAATCTTTGTGCATCAAAATTCAATCTTTATTGGTTATAAAATTAATTAGACGAATTCTAGGTTGTATGCAATTTTATAGATAAAACTTGATATGTTTAAATTGTAAATTGATCGGTTTTATGTTTAAATTAATTGTTAATTTAGAATCCATGACAAATATATGCAATTTATCATGGAGGGATATGTGATATTAATCTTGTTAATTGTTAAAGAATTTTTTATGCAAATATGATGATCAAGAATTAAAAACATAGACATTAAATTTATGTAGTTTTGATCCACGACTTTAAAAGCTAGGGAAGACCTTGGAAATGTCTTAATGAGGCCTAAAAGTTATTTGAAATTTTATGCGCTATGTGATGTATATTTATATAAGGCTTACGCAATCGATTATGTCAATGGACGTGGCGAGAGTTGATAGGATGAAGGAGCCTAATATGGATATATACATGTTTAATTATTAGATAATTAGGATTATATCTTGATATTTACATGACTTAATTGTTAAGGGTTGTTATATGAATAATTGTTATGTGAATTAGTTAGTATTAGAGTTGTGAGAAAATAAAAGGGTTTTTCAAAAATAAATATAAACATGACTAATTATTATGAAATCAGATTTATTATGGACTACTTATAGTTCATAATGTGTTTCCCAAATTAAAATTTTATTTTGATTGGTTAAAACTGGACGCTATGGAATCATGGGAAGTACGGCTCATCTACTAGAACAAACTATAAGAGAAGTTTAAGGAGGATTTTCCTAAAGATTTCAGGTTTTTAATAAGCTTCACGCTGACCTGTTTCTTCGCTTCTTTGTGCGTTCGATTGGAGTTTCCGTAAACCATGGCATGTCACTACAGTGTCATTATTTGACCATTCTTTAAACTTTATATTTGGAAACATGTTGAATCATCAATTTTAAAAGGTAACACTATTTATACATTAGATGTATAGAAAATATGTGATACAGTATTTAATTAACTTAATTGAGTAAAGTTTTTATTAAAATCTATGATACGAAGATGTATGCATGCTTCTTCGTACATATTTGTCACGACAAATAGAATACCCTTTTTAAAATAAGTTATTGGCATCCAATTCAAAAAACACTTGTAGATGCTTTTTACTATGCCTTAGACGTATGTGGATCGTAATCCCAAGGTGATTGTACACTTTTTCGTTAGACGTTAGTGTTACACAATCATGGTTTTTGATTAGACGACTTAATCGGTTTATTGGTGAGACCTTAAATCGAGGCATATATGGGATAAAAAAATGCTTACTAGAATATTATTGTAATAAAGTAAGTCCCATATGGTTTAGGAATTACACCGACGGCAATTACTGATCGTCAATTACCTTTTGAATACACCATCACTAGCAGATCGACTGATGTGGTGGTGGTATGTCAAGTACAATGTATAAGTCAATAATACAAGAAAGTCAAATTAGGTAATTTTACCTCCTAAATCACTTTGGTTTCTTACCACCACTTTAGTACAAGGTACAAGCACTTAATGCATGACTTTTAAACCTTAAACCTAAACCCTAATTCATCCTAAACCCTAATCTAAAACCCTAAACCCTAAAAACAAAACCCTAAACCCTAATTTCACTTTCAACTAAAAACTAAACCCTAAACCTAAAACTAAGCCCTAAACCTTAATCCTAAGCCCTAATCTCAATCCTAACACTAATCCTAAACCTTAATCTATCCTAAACCCTAACCCTAACTCAATCTAAAAGTCCAAAACCCTAAACCCGAGACCAAACCAAACCCGACACCCTTTTTCTTCATTTTTACCCATTTTTAAGCAACCAAGCACCTCAAGCACCACTATGACTCACCAAGCAGCCACCCAAGTAGCTTACAAGCACCTCTATCATCACCCTTAAGCTCCAAGAAAACCTTATCACCTCCTTGTCCCTTGTGGTTAGTCGTGACCTTCAAACACCCCTCTACCTCTCTTATCTACAATTCTAGCCCTCAATACTCATCATACTAGCTACCATGAATCATCTAAGTAACCTTGACACTAAGCAAACTAGAAAAATTAGGCACAAAGGCTTCTTAAGCCCTATATAAGCCAAACTCAACACCCCTTTCAAATCACACATCAAAAACTCATATACTCATCAATGGAGTTCTATCTCAGATCAAGGAAGGTCAAGAGAAGTCCCTAAGCTCATAATAAAAGCCAAGAAGCAAGAAAAACAAAGCCTTGAAGTCGTTACTAGGCGTACGAACCCGAAAACCTCATTTCGACCCATTTAAGCTCAAGTAAGCCTAAGATCTTGTTCCATAAACTTATAATCTGTATTAGAATATTCATAATACTCTTAATATCATATATGAACTCTTGTTTGAAGCTTTGAATCCTCAAAGCCACGTGTTTTTGATTAAAACCCTAAAAATGACCCGTTTTGATTTTCTAGCTAACGAATCCTTTTTATAAACTTTTGTTACGTAAGTGTTAATAATTATTTTGAGGATAATTATTAAACTTTTGTTTCATTTTATATTTATTGTTGCGTAAAAAGTGTTTAAGTTTTGTGATAAAATACGTTTAGGCCATACTCGAGAAAAACACCCAAACTTTTCTACGCTTCAACAAATACCCATAATTATACCCAATGCTCAAAAATTACAAAAACATGCATCACATATATATATAAAACCGGATATGGTCATGAAAATGCAAAGATATTAACTTTCAAAACATCACTCCTTGTTTTCATGGTATGATCTCTCTTTTTGGGAACCAAGTGCACACATAAGACCAACTAGTCATTGTACATCACCAACTAATAAAGCCTCATGTTTCTTTTGACCAAGACTTTCCTATGACCTTAATTTGTACTAGTTCTTATGATATATAAAGACATTCACTAGTATAGAACACACATACATACTCCATTTCCTTCGTAAAAAACTCAAAAATACTCTCTTTTTCACCATACATAGCCACGACTCAAAAAGAGTACCACCAACCATCCATACAATTTTTATTTGCAACATTTACATACATTCCTACAATATATCTAAGATGTCCTAAGGTATTTACAAGGATTGGTTAAACCTTTACAAGTGTTGAAGCAATAAAGTGTAAGATTAAGGTTTTGGTTTTGGATTAGGTTTCTAAGTGTGGAATGCTAAGGTTTATTGTTGCAAACAAGGGTTTAAATTTTGGTTTTCATCATCATACTTCATATCAAGGTTATCTAAAAACCATACATCCTTTACATTTATTATTTTATGTGTATATAAGTTCTATGTAGCAAATCACCATTAGGATACTTTGGAACATGTGAAATGAACTTTTGCATGTAAGCATGATTTTGTACACTTTTTCATATGCTTTGAGATTGGTAATATCATGTCATATTGAGATTAAAAGTATTTATCCAATGTTTGGTTTTAGTAAAAACTTATAAGTATAAAGTAGTAGTTATAAAAAGTTACTTATACATGTCATGAGCAAATGAGTAAATAAACTTGTGATCTTGTGATCCTTGGACATTTCTTGGAAAATGATGGACTTAAGGATCCTAGAAAGGTAATACATGTGATAATGGATGTTGTAATGGATTTGTAGCAAGATGGTTAAACATAAAATTACAAAATCAAGTTTTAAACATGTTTTTAACACAAACATCAAAACCTTCTGTTTTGGTTCGAAAATAAAAGTATTTCTTTTATATTTTTATTAAATAGTACGTCTCATGACGATTCCAAAAAGGTAAGAAACTCGAAAAACAGATTAATAACGAAAAAGATACGTAGTTTACGAGTTTACGTTAATAAATACTTTTATAAAACTAATTTTATAAAAGTTACTGTTCATCTCAGGTTTATACATTTTGAAAACATCATTAATATGATAGAACTTTTAAAAATGAAGACGTGCTCGAAAGAATCGCTAAAAACGGAGCTATAACGAATAAAATACGACATTTACGAGTTTTACGATAACTAAAACTATAAAAATAATTTTATAAACTGGTGTGAACAGTAAAAAGTACTGTTCACCAGTAGGTCAAAAATATGAAAATGTCATATTTTGATAGCTCGTCTTAATACGAAAGCGTGGGCATAAGAAACGTAAAAATCAGGCTTAAAACGCGAAAGTTATGTCATTTTTACTAACGAGGCATTTACAAACGTTTTTACTTTATCATTCGAATTTCAACTAAAACATTAGATGTGATGTAAGCTATATAAATTATATATGGTATTAGTTAATCCAAAGTGCATAGTGCTTATACCGACCTATATTTAGATAGGTTGCACTCGTCATTACCCGTTACGCATATTCTTGATAATACGTGAAATAACGCTCACTCAAGGTGAGTTCCATAGCCTTACATTTTACATTTACAATGAATTATAAGTTTAGGTAGAGACATGCTGGTTTTTACATTGGACGCAAGTAAACATTGAAAACTTACTGTTTCGGATATTGCATATGCATGCAATACTTAATGTTTTAGATATTGTATACCAGAGCAATATTTACGTTTGGATATTTACATTGCCAATACTTACCGTTATGGATATTGGATATTGTACGCGTTTGCTTTTAATCGTAAATTGTTAATTAAATCGAGTAACTAATAAATGACCATTCAATGTAAACGGCATCAAACAATTAATGTTACTTCAAGCAAGATGATTAAGTAATTATTTTGAGTATAATTATTAACTTTGTTCATTTTATTTTTATTGGTTACGTAAAGTGTTTACGTTTCGCGATAAAATACATTTAGGCATACCCGGAACCACCAAAACTTTTATACGCTTCAACAAATACCCACATTATATCCAATGCTCAAACATTACAAAAAATACATCACAATATCTGATAAAACCGGATTTAAAGGTCATGAAAAATTCAAAGATATTTAACTTTCAAAACATCTACTCCTTGTTATCCATAAAAGATGATCTCTCTTTTTTGGACCAGTGCACCACATAAACCACTAGTCATTAGTACAATCACAAACTAATAAAGCCTCAAGTTTCCTTTTTGACCAAGACTTTCCTATGACCTTATTTGACTAGTCTTATGACAAATAAGTACATTCACTATATAGAACACACATACATACTCCATTTTCCTTAGTGAAAAACTCAAAAATACTCTCTTTTTCACCATACATAGCCACGGCTCAAAAAGAGTACCACCAACCATCCATACAATATTTATTTGCAACATTTACATACATTCCTACAAATGTATTTACAAGGATTGGTTAAATCTTTACAAATGTTAAAGCAAGAAAGTGTATGATTTAGGGTTTTTGGGTTTAGATTAGGTTTTCTAAGTGTGGAAGCAAGGGTTTATTGCCTAAACAAGGGTTTAGATTTTGTTTTTCATCATCATACTTCATATCAAGGTTATCTAGAAACCCTACATCCTTTACATTTATCATTTTATGTGTATATAAGTTCTATGTAGCAAATCACCATTAGGATACTTTTGAACATGTGAAATGAACCTTTTGCTATGAGAAGTTAATATCATGTCATATGAGAGATTATAAGTATGACTAATGTTGGTTTAAGTATAGAAATTGAGTATAAGTATAAATAGAAGTTATAAAAAGTTACTTAATACCATGTCAAAAGCAAAATGAAGTAAATTAAACAATTGTGATCTGTATCCATTGACATTTCATTGGACCAATTATGGACTTAAGGACCCTAGGAAGGTAATACATGTGATAATGGATGTTGTAATGGACTTGTAGCAAGATGGTTAAACTTAAAAGTACAAAATCAAGTTTTAAACATGTTTTTAACACAAACATCAAAACCTTCTGTTTTGGTTCGAAAATAAAAGTATTTATTTTATATTTTTATTAAATAGTAACGTCACCATGACCGAATCCAAAAAGGTAAGAAACTCGAAAAACGGATTAATAACGAAAAAGATACGTAGTTTACGAGTTTACGTTAATAAATACTTTTATAAAACTAATTTTATAAAAGTTACTGTTCATCTTAGGTTTATACATTTTGAAAACATCATTAATATGATAGAACTTTTAAAAATGAAGACGTGCTTGAAAGAATCGCTAAAACGGAGCTATAACGAATAAAATACGACATTTACGAGTTTTATGATAACTAAAACTATAAAAATAATTTTATAAACTGGCGTGAACAGTAAAAAGTACTGTTCACCAGTAGGTAAAAAATATAAAAATGTCATATTTTGATAGCTCGTCTTAATACGAAAGCGTGGGCATAAGAAACGTAAAAATCAGGCTTAAAACGTGAAAGTTACGTCATTTTTACTAACGAGGCATTTACAAACATTTTTACTTTATAAATGCGATTTCACTAAAACGATTAGATGGTGATGTAGCTATATAGAATTGTATATGGTATTAGTTAATCAAAGTGCTTAGTGCTTATACGACCTATATTGGATTAGGTTGCACTCGATCATTACCGTGACGCATTTTCTGTGATATACTTGATATACGCTCACTCAAGGTGAGTTCATAGCCCCCTTGTTTTTACTAGTTTTACATATATTTTTGGGGTGAGAACATGCTTTGTTTTACAATTGGACGCAAGTAACTTTGAAAGACTTACTAGTTTTTGGTTATTGCATACCAAGTAAACTTACTGTTTTGGATATTGTATACCATGCAATACTTACTGTTTTGGATATTGTATACCATGCAATACTTACTGTTTTGGATATTGTATACCATGCAATACTTACTGTTTTGAATATTGTATACCATGCAATACTTACTGTTTTGGACATTGTATACCATGCAATACACACTCTAAACAATTGCGGTCCTACACTCATACATTTTACAAACGCTATGAATCACCAACATTATTTAATGACGTATTAAAGCATTTTTCAGGGGATCAATAAGCACGAGGTGCAAGGGATACATTGGTGTCATGTTTTGGGATGTCATGCATTAAAGATTTGGTCGCCCATTACTTTTGTATAATTGTTATGGGCTAGAAATCTTGGTATTTTGAACAAGTGAACAAGTGAAAGTCAACAGCTTTGTAACTAATTAGTTTGCCAATCCAATGTATCAGTTATAATGACTTTTAATGGTTGTTGCTGTAATTTATCTTGTGCTATAATCTAATGAATAACACTCCCCAACCATAATTCCGCTGCGTGTTACATAGATCTTGTTCCAAAGCTTACAATTGTATTAGAATGTTCAAATACTCTTAATTATCACCCCCAAATAATATGAACTCTTTTTTGAAGCTTTGAATCCACAAAACCCATGTGTTTTTGATAATAACCCTAAAAACTACCCGTTATTGACTTTTCTAGCAAACTAATTCCTTTTTCTAAACTTTTTGTTACGATAGAACATCATTATTTTAGCTTATTCTAAAAAGCTATAACCTGCAAATATCAATTGGAAATCTTAAAATAAGCTAGCATTGCTTTTTTGGAAATTGTTTTTCAAATATTCCATGCATAGGGTAATATTCGTAACTTCTGAACTTATAACTAAAGGGGGTTGAAATATCTTAATAAAAAGTTATAACCTGTAAATATCATTTGGAATCTTAAAATAAGCTTGCATGGCTTTTTGGACTTGTTTTGCAAATATTTCCATGCATAGGGGTATATTATAAACCAAGGGTATATATTGCCAATTTTGCAAACTTTAAAATTTAAAACATAATATCTTTTTATAAATTATAAAAATATATATTGATATTAAAAAACTTGATTTTATTAAAACCCGACACATTTATCGTTATTAATCATAAATCGACGCATTATTTCGTTATATATTTAAACGTAATTTATCATCAAACTAACTTTTGAAGAAACTTAAAATCTTATCGTACCACGTTACTAGGGAATTTCTTATGAAGGGTTTCATTAGAGTTTTTGTTTTGACGAGTTTACTGGGTTTACGATTTAAATTGCCCTGGCTTCTCAAACGATACTACATGGCATCTAGATTATGATAGCCCGAACAGTGATACAATATTTCCATAATTTCATAAATCAAAGATATACGTTAAACTTTATGAAGTTTTGAAACATAAACTATCACACTAAGACTTGACATATTACCCCAGGTTGCGTGACGAAGCCGTTACTTTCACTTGATATACTTTTGCCATCAATCAGATTTCCCTATACTGTTAATGTGAGTTCATAGCCTCACTTTTAAATATTCTATTTCATAAACCCGCGAGGGGGATACATGCTATAAACTATGAATACAAGTGTTTTCTAAATGTATGCTATCCTGATATATTTTTGCATCTATTGTCTAAGTCCCTTTATGCCAAAAGACCTCCACCATCATGGACCATTAATCACTTGTGAGTGAATGCGAATATTGTGAATAGATCTATTGGGATTGACGAATCCCGTTTGTGTTAGCCGGATAGGTAACCAAACGCACTAAATTTAAAACTTATAGTTATATGAAAATTACCTACACGGGGGCCATTATCTTTATATATGTCATTATTGATATATACACTAGTCAGTTTGAGTGCCATGAGCTTAGACGCAATAATACTGTTTTTCATAATAATTATACTCATTGCAATTATTACACTTATGGGTGTATAACAACGTAACCTACTCTTATGATGACTTGTATTCACATTATTTATTATAAACCTATGAGTTTTACTCAACCATTGATTTGACCTTTTTAGCATGTTTATCTCAAGTAACTGAACATCTAATGGCACGGAGTGGCACGGACTTGAAGATGGCTAAACTATTATCATTCAAACTTTATGTTTTTATGTAGATTTTGGGACCTCTGTTTGTAAAAAATCTAATAAAATAATGAATGATAACTTATCTTTTAAAAAAAACGTCTCTTTCGAGTCGCTTTCTATGATTATGACTGTTGTACTATGAAATAATACTCTAGATTAGCTTTCGCTGCTATATGTCAATAATGAGGGTGTTATAGATTGGTATCAAGAGCCACGATTATAGAGAACAAGGTTAAAACATTAACTCTAACTACTTTTCTTTTTCCATCCAAGAAAGTCCTCCGTGCCACTACATCTCCTGAATAGTATGTAAAGATACGTAACTATTATACTATTATATAAATAACTTATGTTATTTATCACTGGGTTGTTAACAGAGTGATGTCTTCTCCCAACCATCCTACTTCCGATATTGAGGATGCTTTTTCCTCTAACTTTCTGAACTATATCCCGGCTTCCCCGGACTATGTCCCAGCTTCACCAGGAAAAACTTATTCTAGCTCTTCAAATAATCTTATATGGTGCAAAAGATAATGTTAACCGTTCGCTTCTGTAAAAAAGAATTTTTCGAAACTAAAGTTAATTAAAATTTATTTAAAATACGTCAACTTTTTCGTGTTAATATTATCTACATCTTACAAACAATAAATATAATGAGTGATTATGTTTATGCGGAGATCTAAAACATATACATACACGATCTGAAAACCATCTCGTTTCAACGATACAAAATCAATGCCTCTCTTATGGATCTAAATCAATCTCAATTTTATGAATCAAATCCATCTCAATTTTATGAATCAAATCCATCTCAATTTTTTCATCTTTTTGGATCTAAATCAATCGTTTTTCAATTTGGATCATGATTTGTTTAAGGTTGTTGTTCTAAATCAATCGTTTTTCAATTTTTTCACCTTCCCAAACCCTAATTGATTTCCCAAGCCCTAATTTTTCATCGATTTTTGATCTTTTTTTTAATCTTTTCTTTTAAACCCTATTTTTAAAACCCTAATCTTTCTGTTCGAGATTTGCTTTTATAACTCCGTTGTTTGTTCTGATCTGCTATGGGGATGTATCGATCAAAGGAAGATGAGTTAGCTAAACTTTCTTCATCTATTTTTGTCAAGAATTTTTCGATAAGTTTTCTGCTAAGGAGCTATGGACGGTGGTTGTAAACAATATGATCTGTGGTTGATGCTTTATTCTGATAGGAGGGTTCCAAAGGCTGTAAAAGGTTTGGCTTTGTTCGATTTATTAAGATTTTGATGTTGATCGTTTGGTTTAACAATCTTTAGTACTATTTGGGTTGGGATTTGTAAACTTCATGCTAATTTGCGAGATTTCAAAGGACCTCTATTGTATAAAAATAACCACAATCGTCACATAATAAGGGTGATACATAGTGCTCCTAAGAATTTTTATAAGGAGAGTGGGGAGAATGTGAACTCTAAATCTTATGCACATGTCGTTAATGCTGGACCTCATCAGTTTCATAAGAAGGAGGATTCACCGGCGATTGTGCTTGATGAAACGTATGCTAATAAGACGGATTATTCTTTAGCTTTGTTGGGTAAAGTCAAGGACTTTACTTCTTTAACAAATTTGAACGTGGTGTTAGCTAATGAAGGTTTTGTTAATGTCAAACTCAAATATATGGGAGGTTTTTGGATGATGATTGTATTCACTTCAGAGGTGCATAGAGCGTTTAGGTAAAAGGTGGGCATTGGTTTCATGGTCTTGGATCCGTTACTTCAAGCATTCCAATTCTTTCTTTGTGATGAAAGAGGTTTTAACGGTTTTGGAATTTTTGATATCGAGGGTATACCACTTAAAGTATGGTCCAAAAACACCTTCTCTCGTATTACTTCTAAGTGGGGGGGGGGGGGAATTGCTAGATTTTAATGAACAGGAAGATGGTTACCTTCATAGTAAAAGAGTTTGTATCAAAACGACTTTAGTTGAGAACATTTATGAATCGTTTAAAGTCATTTTACCAAAGGTAAAATCATTTGGATATGGGCTAAGAAGTTTCTGGTTGGATGCCTCGTTTGAAGAAAGACATCGTCAAGTAGTAAGTCAGATAAGAAGCTGAGTAACGAAGGTTCATTTGATGAAAATGGAGGATTGCGTATTACTCAAATGTGAAAGGAGAAGAGTGATCTGAAGAGGTGGCCAACAATCTTTGAGAAAGAGCAAGCTTCTGTTGAGGTGAAAGAAGGTTGTAATAGTATACAGAATGAAACTCGATCGGAAGACCTTTTCAATATCTATGATTTACTTGATAAGAAAAAGAGTGCCTACTGTGACATTCCCAATTCTGAAGATACTTGAAATACCCCGGGATTTACTCCAGAAACTGATGTGGATGCTCAAAAAAAATGCTTCAAAAGTGTTAGATATGGAAGGCGATAACTCTGGTCATAAGGTTCAAGACGTGGAGCAGGAATCAGTAACGAAGAATAACTCACCTCTTAACAGCTTACTAAGAAAATGATACAGAAAGATCTACATGCTAGGTCACATTTAAAAAAATGTGACATTCAAGTTTTTTTTTTCCGGAGGATCAATCATTCAACTCAATGGAGGATTAATAAAAGTGGGACAAAACAATGGGTTACAATATGGAGGGATGCATAACCAACATTGGCGACATCATTAATTCTCAAGGAGCGAATGATGGTAATCGATGAATTTTTTGTCTTTGAACATTCAAGGCCTTGCCCAAAAGACTAAAAAAGATTGGGCCCGTTATATCTATACAAAACACCAAATATAAAAAATATACCAAACCCATCCCCAACCAAATATTAACAATTTCAAAACAAAAACCCAACACAATTATTTTAACCAAATGAAACTCCAAATACAACTAACAACCAAGAAAACTTTATTCAAACAAAAAAAAATTCACACTAAATAAACTAAATCACCACACAACTAACACATATTACAAATATAAATAAAACATTTTCCTTTTCTCAAAATTAAATAATAAACACCTAAAATACAAAAATAATACACACTTATATCCTATACCCTAATATCAATTTACAACTTTCATCATTAACACAAAACTCATTACATTCTATTAAATCAAACTTTTATAAATAAAATAATATCTTTCATAATCTAAATACAATAAACAAAATATTAAATCCAAATGTCATAATCTTACCAACATTAATAACAACCTCATTAATTATTATTACCACAATCCTTAATCCAAAACACCATTATACCAAACACATTATCCTCATCATATCAAACACTACCTCAACCATAAAAAATTAATTTATACTAAAAAACAATTCACACATTATAACACAACAAATTTACCTAAATATACTAACAACTTCCAAATTAACATTATCTACCCACCATATAAATTACCACTCTTTTTTATATATCCATTATTTTAAATAAATTTTACTTGAACTTAAACAAAATATACACCACCTTTAATTATTCTCATTATACCTTCCCCCCCCCCAATATAAAATCCAAAACAAATTAAAATAAAACACACATATACACACCCTATCACTCATCTAAATATTTAACCCTCCCCACCCCTCCCCCACCCCCCTACCACTCCATAACCCCTACCTCTCATACCCCCCAATAAAAATCACAATTCACAATTTTTCTTTCCTCACTACACAACAAACACACCTCAATTATCACAACAAACCAACCTTCCAAATACCCCAACTCCCCCTATTATAATTCACCACACTCTTAATCACCATTTCTCACTCATTCTCCTCCCCAAATCATACAACACCCTTTTTACACCCAACCCAATAAACCCAACAATCCCAACTATTAAACCAATCTTTTACATTACTCACACTCAACACCACAACAATACCAATCACTAAACCACAACAAAATCACTTCTAAAAACACACTCCACCATCACAACTACAACAAATCTAAAATTACAACCCTCAAAAAAATATCACTCACCCAACATTAAAATATTCTGTGTGCCAAATATGTACTTGTGTCCGAGCAATAACACAGTACGATGCAACGTGTTCCACACACCTCTGCTCTTCTTCTTGAAATATTGTGTCATATTTTAACGCGTGTACATACTCCACCCTTACCATCATTAAAAACCATATTCAACAAACTACGCTCCACTAATGGTCCAAAATCTGACTCACGTCCTATTAATATGTTGCTCTTTCGTATACCATAAGACCCAACATACACACACACATCTTTTCACCGCCGTTAAAACCCTACATCATTACAGACCAACTACCTCTCACTAAGGATAACTCATCACCACACACAGATCCTCTCCCACTCCTCCTCTCGTGATCTAACTCCGTTTGTGACAGATCATACACCCAATCTCTCGTCCGTGCTCTCCATCATCATATATCTCATACACCACTTAAAGACTCCATCATCCGAAAATGTGTGTGTCCTCTGTGTGTCAAAATCCATCTGCCTCTCCTATTACAATACCTATATCTTAAAAATACTGTGCCCCGCCGCAGAGATAGAGCATGTCTCACAATGGTCCTACTATAATAACCTCCACTCTCCATACACCCCCCTTGACTATCAAAAATGGATTTTATATACTTCCCGTTCTCTATACAGTCTGTACCCCAACACACAGAAATAGTCTCAACGTCGATACTATATACAAAGCACTCTAATTCTTGAAATACTAAGTATAATGTGTGTCCCACTCAGTCCAAGTATCCCAAGCACAAAACTACTCCCAGCACTCTATGTATAGCATACTGTAGAACACAAGTCAACTTATATTTGTAATTCGCATGTCACGATATGTGTGGTCTCAATGACACCTAATGTAAAATAATACCGCCCTCTCAACTTCAAATTATACTAATTTATTATATGTAATCACACACACAATAAGACACACCCCTTAAACTTAGAACAATATCCATAATACCACCAACAGTTAAAACCCAGTAATCACTACTTGTTGACTGTATTCATAGCTGCTCGCACCAACCAACCTGACCTTAAACAGTGATGTAAACAAATGTGTGTGACTATGTATCGTCAAGTCAGTCTAGTCCACCACTACCCACCAATACCATGTCTAATTATTATCTCCTGTCCCCTCTCCTCCAATACAGTGCTTCAACTAACACCTGAAGATAACAACCAAGAACAACTACCTTAAGACAGAAATTATACAAGTACCCTGTACCACACCCTGAGAAGTATGATCTCCATCACGTAACTTAAAACATGTTTTAACACTATAATGAATCTATCATTCATCTTGAATACACTGATTCCACAACCACGTGACCTCTGATGTATATCAATTCAACTACATGAAACCACACGTGACACTTGCTTTAGATGTGTCCCTTAACTCCCTCGTCCCACTAGTGCAATCACATTTAGACCATACCCAAGACCTTCTGCTAAGATTTCAGAAAGTAGACTAACACACTAGACCACGTGTCTCATTCACATATGAGCATATAATACCAAGTGTATCCGTGACATAAGTGTGACCTGCCAAACTATGTGTTGTCAGTATAACTGCCCAACTCTACATACAACATCATTGCACACAGAGTATAAGACACTCTCGTCAGTAGATCTAAAGTTTGTGGTACACCCACTTCGAAGATCAAAGTTGCAAAGCCCTTAACGTCTCAGATAGTCAATCTCTATCTCTAAAACTGTGCGTCCACTGATCTGTTCTCGCTGTGTCAATACAACAACCAAAATTGTAACACTTAAAAAAAAAGTTTAATATTATACTAACCATACTCACACAAACTCACTTTTGTAAATAGGCCAAAAACCCCAGACAGTGTCCTGTTCAAAATTAATTCTCTCAACGCCTATGCTTAACTGTAAATCCCCCCCTCATCACTCACCCACACTATCCTAAACACACTAATAGACAATCACACATCAAGTAACGAATATCCAACATCCACTCTTCCAGTAACTGTGTCTCAACTCAATAGCTAAACCCAACACAAAAGATTCTTGTCCAAACAAAAAAATAGATTTAGACAGCTCGTCCCACCTCTGTGTACTGACCTGTCCCAGCAACTGTGTTTCTTAATATGTAAACAGCTGATAGTTGATTATTCTCTAAGAAACTCAACCTCGACCCGTTTATTGATCACATGACGATAAGTTGATCTATTTACATCCACACAACGACAACTCATCTATAATCAGAATGTATAGTCTTCATATTTATACAAAAACAGGAGTCTTAGTTAGTTCGTATTCTCTGACACACAACATTACTACTTAAATCTTTGATTTGTGTGACCATATTATTGATTGTTGAAGAGGGATCTTTATCCTATATCTCGGACACGCTAAGCAACGAGAGTATATAGATTAGTTTTTGTATGTAATAACAAATCAGATAGATAACCCACCTACCTCCCTTGCGTAACCCAGTCCTATCTTGTAGAGACCTAAGACCTCTCATTACCCTACGTAGACTAGAAGTGTACTCCTCTCCACATCTAACGCGTGACCGAGTGTACTAGTATGTATGTCGCAGTACTCTCGCCCCCCACACCAGCGCGCCTTAGTGCGACACGCTCGAGTCATAAGTATACAGACAAACCTATAGCTGGACTGCTAGTATCGTCACTCAGTTATCAGTGCCATCTAGAGGCACCCCGTGGTAGACCCACGTCACGAACTGATCTCCAAAGTTGAATGGTCGAATCTTGACATACCACAGAAAGATTACTGTTTGGTCGCAACTGGTAGAAAGGTATGAGCAATAAAAAATTTATCGGATGTCTGATAAAAGATCACTCCTATCATGTGTGTTAAGCTATGATCATCCCGCGAGTTACCTCATTTAGATGAAATAGGTTATGAAACAAAAACAGATAGAGTATAAATAATGTGTGAATGATTATAAATATAAATTAAAAACAATAGGTGTAAAATTTTATTGATGTCGTAAAAAATTGAGACAGAGAAACATCTGTATGAAGACGTGTGATCAAATCGCTACCTACCATATCTCTCGTTCGTGTACCTCTCCTAATAGAAGTGTAAGGTGTTGTGTGGGTAATGATCCCCATGTGAATATAACTAAGTAGAGATATTTTGTTAAGTGTGATGTTGATTTTGATGTTGTGTTGAAGTTTTGTAGATCTACACTAAATCTTATGATTAGATTCTCTGTGTTTTTCGTTTCGATTAATGTGTAGCTCAGTTGCTCTAGTTTGGATGCGTGGAGCTTATGAGGTGGCTATAGCAAATATAGATGATGAGCAAGAACATGGTGTCGAATAGTTTAGCTGGTTATGGAGGGAAATTACTCTTCTGCAGGTGTGAGTGATACGTAAATAGGAGAGATAGATGAGGAGTATGGAGTCTTTAGATAAGGATGTTGTTAAGAGTATTGTGGCGAAAGTTTACAGTGTCGCGTTCAGAGTTAGGAAATCTCCTTGACCGACCAAACTGTTACCAGTGCGTGCCTCAATGTCATTGCCTCAGAGTGAAAACCATCGTGTTGAGTGAATGAATATAATGTTGAAGCATAGAATATAATGGCGTCGCGATAATTCATAGACGTCTTAGTATAAAGTTAAGTTATTGGACTTAATTCTATTGTCTCACAACTCTTGGAGAACATCATGTGCTGTAAAAGAGTATACGATATAAGTAAAACCCTTGTATTACTTTAAACCATAGGGTTGGAGTATGTGTGTCGATTCTATCGCCTTTTACTGCTGAAATGTGAGATAGAGTGTGCAATAAATCTAGCTCTATTTTATGTCTTTTTGTGTAGCACATCTCACGGATGCTGATTCCTCCTTGTACGGCCGTAAATGCTATTAGAATTGTTTCACTTTAGTTTGCCCTAAATGTAGAGATTGTTACCCAGTAGAACACTGAATGTTGATCTGTAGTGATGACTATGTGCAACTTGATAGCTTGTCCCCAACTTGAGAGATGTGGGCTATACTAAGTTTGACTGTGTCTCTCCAGTTTAATATGAACCCGTAATGTCTGCATAGCCTTGGTCTTCGTAACTTGAAGTAGAGTACTTGTGCGGCTTTGATCTCACCATTAGTAGTGTACTCATGTCGTTTTTTGATGAAGTGATTGATAACGGTTTATGTCATTGTCGACCTGAGAATTTTTAAAGGATTGTACCTGGTACTTTAAAGCACGTCTGCATTAAATGGTATCTTAACCACCCATTGGATGCATGACACGCGTACTAGGTTAACTTGTAAACCCTAATCTCTTTGCCTATAAAAGGAAAGGGATTCCCAGAGTAAATATTATCTCTTCCGATTAATATGATACACATTGAAGAGTTCATTTATCTCTTAAACAAACTGAACAATACTATTAAAGCTAAAGCTTCAGTTTAGTCATAAGTAGTTTATTTTCTTACTCTCTTAACTTTGGTTATAGTTTAAGTTCGAAGGAGATAACACCCCAATTGTCATTCAACCACTTTGTTATTCCGCAAGCAAGGTGTGTCATAGATTTTTTATTTGATTCTAATAAGAACCTATACGTTGAAAATTACTTCTGTGTGTTTTAAACTTATTCTTTATATTCTTCATATATATTTGTTTAAAACTCACTTTGTTGTTAAGGAGTTTGATTAGTTTAAATTGATAAACCTTACATCAGATTCCAAGGGACCAACAAGTGGTATCAGAGCCTTCTGGTTTATAAAATCCCTTTAAAAGGATATTTAAAAGGCTTAAAGATTTTTAAAATCAAGATCCATCTTAAATGGCGGCAATAAAAGTACCACAGACTCTTGAATACAAGGGTGGCCAGTTAAATGCTGCTCCTGTACTAGAGGTGGAAAATTTCACCAATTAGAAAAAGAGGTTTGTTAGGTTCACCTAAATGGACCCAAACAAAGAAGCTTCGGTCGCTCAAGAGTGTACAAGACAAAAGTCTAGCTCGAAAGACTATGTTATTTAATGTTTATTATGTATAAGGGCCAAGTTGTAAAAAGCCCAAAAAGAAAGCCCTCAAAGGCAAATCCTTATTAGTATAAATACACCTAGTCTTAGTCAAAATTAGGTTAGCTTCTCTATTTCAATTTTCATATTAAGGGTTTGTAGCCACTTTTATTTTCTTTCAATCAAAAGTTCTTAATGTTTAATCGTTTGGTGTCATTGATCTTGTCTTCAGGATCATTGATGATCTAGGGATCCTACAATTGGTATCAGAGCCTACAAGATTGATGTATTGATTTGGTTTGTA
The DNA here is from genome assembly GCA_026074375.1 of Tanacetum coccineum. Taxonomy (NCBI): domain Eukaryota; kingdom Viridiplantae; phylum Streptophyta; class Magnoliopsida; order Asterales; family Asteraceae; genus Tanacetum; species Tanacetum coccineum. The sequence goes on along the minus strand of BQNB010016947.1, from coordinate 38,726 downwards.
TTTTTTTTGTTATTGATTTCGAAAAAAAAGGGGGGTTTGATTAATTGTTTGTTTGATTATTGATTCAAAGATGGTTTATGTTTAATCTAATATCAATCAAACCATCTTGTTAGCAATCAACGATCTAGTGTTTTTTCCTTTGTTCTTGTTGTTTTGGTTCGAAAAGTGTTAAAAAAGACGTAGCGATCGAACGAGTTCTTGCTGTTTCGATCGAACGAGTGGAAAAAAAGGACGATCGAACGAGTGACGATCGAACGAGTGGGAAATCAAGCGATCGAACGAGGGGAAATCAAGGGATCGAACGAGGGGAAATCAAGCGATCGAACGAGTGGAAAAGAAGGGATCGAACAAGCCTATCGAACTAGACGTTCGAACAAAACAATCGAACAAGGGGTTCGAACAAGGTTTGATCGAATGAGTGGAAGTCCTGTCACTCCTTTTGTTCGTAAAAGTCGACCTCCAAGTCAAGTTCTGACTAGTCTTCTAAATGTTAATGCTGTTTTTCCTCAATTTGAAGGTATCATAAAAGAAAGAACAACACAAAAACCAGATTATGTTTCTGAATGGTGTTTTGATTATGCAAAACAGTTTGTTGAAACAACAACTGTACATTTTACGACCATTTCAAAAAACATATCCAAGCTGCTAATAAACCATTTTTCAAAGAATAAGAGAATTTTGTACAAATTTTTGATGAATTGGAGGCAGATGACAATGTGTTCTTGATAACAAGAACCTGACCATAGAAAGAAAAATCTTGTAATCAAAAATGACTGCAAATTGCTGAATGGTTTATTTTTTAAGAAAAAAAAAAAAAAGAAAATTAAAATCTGCTCTATGTGCTTACTTCCGAGATTGTTTGTGCCCCCATTCGAATTGCCTTTTAAGATCTTAGATCTGCATCGATAGGGAACAACAAATTCTGAACTTAAGCTGAAGTTTTTCAATACAACATATATATGGTCATGAATCTGAGAAACTTAACTCTCATTTAACCAAAGAACCATATTGATTTACAACTTAAATATCAACAACTAAAACCCAGTTGCAAGACACTTCCAGTGCCTCCAATGCAATTTTTTTGAAATTAACAAGTTTAAGAAATCAGCTTCAAGAAAGATGACACTATCAGGAATTTTGAAACTCAAGTCAACCATCATACGAAATGTTGAATGTAGTTCAGCTGAGGTAGCTGTGACCAACAGGCCTTAGAAACTGACAGAATTCAGTTGGCAAGATATGGATTAGCCTTCCCTTAGAATTCAGCTAGATGCCTTAAGGCAGAAAAGTGAGTCTGAAAGACGTATATGAACTGTCACAGGCGAATACTCACTCACGGGAGGCGGCGTTGGCGGGACACTGAAAAGCTAGTGCCTTAACTGCTGAAAATACAAACTGAAAGCCAATTGACGTGGTAAACAATAGTGGACCTTCACCTCTGAGACACCCAAATGCTTGCTCCAGGAATGTACAACTTATTCTAAGTAATATTCCACCACCCAAACGTGCCTAACTGGGTCAAACCACCCCGTTACCACTAAGAAAAAGCAAGTACTTTTAGTGAACCTCCCATACCTTCACTCAAACCAACTCAAAAACCAGTATTGCATCCAAGAAGCAAACTAACCGTGTTTAGCCTATGTCTACAGGAGTAAAACCCACTTCTGAGCCAGCAAAACTTTGCCCTAAAGAGCCTCCTCGGAATCATAGTTCTTTGCCTGTTAAGAGTGCGAATGCCAAGTATAGTAGAATCACACCATAAGACTTTGAAAAAAAAAAATCGTTTGTGATTCTAATTTGCTTGTTAAAACATTCTTTTCTGTTTCAAATTTGAACAATGTTTTGGGTGGATGTAAAAAAAAATCTTTGGTTTTTGCTATATAAGATTGCTTGGTTATGTGTGATGATTCTGTGAATGTTAAACCCCACCAGACTAAGCGTTTTACACGCCAACCCAAGAAAGAATGGAAACCAATTAAAAAAGTCTGGAAACCAATTAGCAAACCTGTTGCTAATAGCAAGCCACAGTGGAAGCCCACTGGCAGGCATTTCTCATTTTGAGAAGTATCGCTTTAACTGGATCATGGAACCTACTGAATGATGCCAAAGAACTACCCCCGAGGTGCTAGTTCTAGCCCCCAAATAAACAATTGTCTCAAGTTTATTGACCATAAACATAGTGATCGAAAGGCAGTTCCAAAGGGATCTCTGTTTATTTGATTGTGGAGCGCGCGAGAGCGCCATGAACCCTTCAGGAATCCTATCACCGTGAATGTTTGTTTATCTGCAGTAGTTCAAATTGTTTCTATGGTATCTGGATTCGGATGCTCAAATACAAATGACCGGTGGATCGATCGCGTCTTATCAAACTGTAGAAAAGTTTATTGAACTGTGAATTCCAACGATGAATATGCAGCGATCATTGGCTATGTTGATTAAAAACTGGGTGCACTATCATCTCTCGAGTCTTACTATGTTGAGGACTCAAGCCAACCTATTCTCCGGTAGGACAGTTTTGTGATGGAGGTTTAGAAGTTGCATTCAGACAGCATTCGTGTCACATCCGCAACTACGATATGGTAGATCTACTCAAAGGTTCACGATCAACCAACCTGTACTCCATCTCACTGAATGATATGCTGTCAGCTTCACCAGTTTGTTTGCTTACAAAAGCCTCTTCAACCTAAGTCATAGGTTATGGTCATCGTCGGTTGAATCATCGGAATTTCGGGACATTGAAGGAATGGCTCGAAAAATTCTTGTCACAAGGATTACCCATGCTGAAAATATGCCTAAAGAACCATTGTGTCATCTGTCAAGCTAGGTAAAAGTAAGAAAGCATCAACATCCACCTAAAACGGAAAACACCAATACTGTACGTTCTCAATACTCTACATATGGACCTCTGCGACCATGAGAACATAAAGTACAACGGACAGAAGTATATTGTTGGTGATAGTGGATGATTACTCCAATTTGGATGGGTAAGAATTTCTACGACACAAGGAGAAACACCTCAAGTGATTGAGAAGTTTATTGTGAGACTCAAAGATCCCTCATGCTCCTGTTCTCTTCGTCAGAACAATAATGGAACGGAGTTTGTGAATAAGACACTCGATTGATGGTTTGAGATGTGTTGGTATTTCTCATGAACCAGCGTACCTCGGTCTCGCCGCGCGCGCGCGAGAACTCGTTTTCGAAAGACGAACCGAACTTCTTATTGAAGCAGCTCGTTACTATGCTCATCTTGAAAACTCCACTGTCCTATCAGGCAAAGCCTGTAGCCACTGCGTGTTTATATCTATAATCGATCTCTTGTACACACTCTTTCATGGAAAAACCTATAATGAACAGCTGAAGGGAAAGAAGCCTAATCTCCAATACTTCCGAGTGTTTTTGGATCTCTGTGGCTTATCCTACCAATGACTATGGGCGATGAAGTTAGGTAAACTCAGGCAAAGCATATATAGTATCTTTTGTTGGCTAGCACCCACCCAAAAAGGCATACCGAATCTACAACAAAAGAACCGCAAGATTCAGGAACCGTTCATGTGCCTTCGATGAACTTACCGAAGATTGACGTCTGTTCAAACCAGTTCAGGCCTCGCACCTCAACAAATGACTTCTGGTGCCAAATAGTACAGAACTCGAACTTACTGCTTTACAGTCTACGCAGCCGTTCTGCACTTGTAAAAGACCCAGAACCACCTAGTGTCCCTCCTACAAAGAAACATAGACGATTTTTTTCAATGGTTTGATATGATGAGGTGTTCCGATACCTCTGTTGTCCGTTAACAACTCCGGTTAATGTCCTGCTGCCCCGACACCCGAGAATGCCAATGGTTCACCTTCCACAACAGTTATCTTAGAAGGCGGTCCTGCAGTTACTGAAAGCCTCTTACCTCATCAAATACCTCTACCAGACACTAGTGATTCTGATGATGAAACACTGTTCGATCATGTTGACAGTAATGTGTTTGGACACGGCCAAATGCCCTGATACCGATTCAGAGGCATCACATTGCCAACTCGTGTCAACATCGATGTTACTCCCAACAACCAAATAGCCTCATGTGCAAAAATGGACTCAAGCACACCGCTTGAAAACATTATTGGGGATAAGATCGACCCGTCTCTCCAGAAACACTTAGAAACCGACGCAATGTGTGTTTCTTCAATGAATTCTTTAACTCATTTGACCAAAGACTTACAAGCAAGCCATAGATCAGCTCGATATCTGGATTGTAGAGGCTATGCAGAAAACTTCATGAAGTTTTGAACGTCTCGATTTATGGATACTTGTACCATGTCCACATAATATTCTTATCATCCCGCGCAACATGGATTTTCAAGATTAAGTTGGATGAATATGGAGACGTGTTTAAAGAACAAAGCTCGGTTAGTGGCGAAAGGTTATCGTCAGGAAGCTGGTATTGACTTTGAGGAATCATTTGTCCGTTGCTAACTGAAGGAAAAAAAAAAAAAAAGACATCAGACTCTTCCATTGCTCACGCTCAAGTATGAACATGGTCATCTTCCAGATGGACCGGAGAAACCGCCTTCTCAATGGCGGAACTGAATGAAGTTGTCTATGTCAGTCAACCAGAGGAAATTGTAGATCAGGCATCATCCGCATGTGTACCGCCTCAAGAAAGCTCTCTATGGACTCAAACAAGCTCCACGTGCGTGGTATGACAAGCTATCAGCGTTTCTAATCAAGTCAGGATTTACAAAAGGCGTGTCGATACCTACAACTCTTCCACGAGAAAAACAGGCAAACAACTTCTACTGGAACAAATAATGTAGATGAATATTATCTTTGCCTCTACTATCCCCAAAGCCTGCAAAATTATTTGCTTTTGAAATGAATTCAACTTTCAAGATGTCCGAGATGGGTCAAATGTCCATTCATTTAGAATAGAGCGCGCGCGCGAGTCTCTCAAAATCCCACACAGGCATCTTTATACCAATGCCAAATATGCTCAGGAAATATTTGAAAAAGTTTGGTTTTGACTCCTGCACACCCAGTGACACTCCAATGTCGGGCGTCCCAACCTGATGAAATAAGGGAGGCAAGCTATATTGATCCTACACATTTCGTGGTATGGTTGGCTCCCTTATGTATCTGAGTGCATCTAGACCTACAAAGTATTGCTGTATTTATGTGTGACGATACCAGGCTAAGCATACTGAAATGCACCTACTGCTATAAAGGCGATCTTTCGGTACCTAAAGGAACCATTCACAGGGTCTGTTGGTATCCGAAGGACTCCGGCTTTGAACTAAAAGCTTTGCAGATGCTGACAATGCAGGATGTCATACACAACGGAGAAGTACTTCAGGTTCAGCTCACTTTTCTTGACATCGACTTTTTGTTACTGTCATCCAAAAAGCAGAAAAGTACCGCCATCTCCACTACAGAGGCTGAATACATCGCCCTATTCAGGATGTTGCTCAAATCCACCCCCCCCTCCCCCCCCCCCCCCTCTGGATGCGTTTCCTCAACTCCCGAACTAAGGATTTGCGTTCAACAAAAATTCCCGATGTATTGTACAATCAAAGTGCTATTGCTCGTTATGCTGTAATAGTGTTCAACCACTCGTGCTCCAAGCACATTGATATCCGTCATCACTTTATCAAAGAGCATGGGGGTTGAAAGGGAAATGTTGTTGAGTTGTATTTCGTGGAGAACAAAAACCAACTGCTGACATTTTACGAAGGCCTTACGAGAAGCTCTTCGCAACTTTACCCCACTGCTTGGAGTTAAACAAATGTCACCAAAACTCTGAAGGAACTACAGGAGAATCTGTCTCCGGGTAACCAAGTGTTTCACATTGTATTATTGTGTATATTAAAAAAAAAAAAAAATTAGTTTAGTAGTATGGCTTGCAGTTATTTCCAACTGTAACCTGGTCTTAGCCCAGAGATTTAGTGTACGTTTCAGTGCATTATTTCTTTTCAGACAAGAAGTTGTCTAAGCCCCGAACCATTTTCTCAAACACTATTTGTTTTATCATACCCCAGTCCGGGAGGACCAAAGCAAACATTGACACGTCATTGTTTGAGGGATTCATATTTTCTAACCAGTTATTGGCAGGTCAAAAGACGTACTGTTGCTGATCTATTGCTGAAACGTGCGAGAGTGCGCGCGCGTGCGCGCGCCGCCGTGCGTTACAATTCAAGACAATTCATATCATCCTGTCCTGTATCTAAAAGTCTTGCGTCAATTTACTCACTTGATATTTGTGCTATTTCCAACCTCACCTCATCCTTTGAGGGGAATTGATACTTTTAAGTCCATTCTAAATCAAAACATTCACAGTATCATACTTTTGATCCGGGAGAGAATGTGACTTAAACATGTAAAACGGATAATTAATATTCGCCTGATTCTAAAATTGCTAAAGTCCCTATCCAGCATGTGCTTAAACATCTTTCACGATTATCGACCACATGGTGTAGGGGGAGCATAAGTGTTAATATTATCAAAAATGTCCAAATACCAAAGTTTATTGTGTTATACCACAATATCTTGATAATTCATAAAGAATCCGTTTTGTTTCATGTTCGTGAAATGATCTTATGGAAATGCTGAGGAAAGAATGTTTTCCACCAGGGTATTCGTAATGAATCTCATGCCTGTCTTCGGACTGCGCCCACTAGTGAAGTGGATTTCCATAAATTACTTTACAATTTGGATTTCCCAAGCACTTCATATCTTTCGGATATATTTCAAAACATCATCAGAAGCATTCTGATTTAAAACTTTCGTTGTGCCCCTAAATAAATTTTTATAATGCACATCGAATGTTTTTTCAAATCATTTTTGCCACAGGCCTTCTACGGTACTTAATTGTATTAAAGAAGTACAACGCTGAAAAAGAATTGTACGGTATAGTCAGCAGATAGATCTGTTACTGAACTCACTCTTTACCATTCTATTATGTAGAAATACTTATAGTGGGTTATCTTCGACATCTGTCTAGAGAACGGCGAACATTAGGAATCAGATACTTAGGATTAGAGGAACTAGCTTGTCCGTGCCGGAAAAACCTGTCAAAAGGTTTTCTATAATGAATCTATCTGATCACAGGTGCAGTATTCATACTGTAATCATTGATCCTCACGGAATCAGAGGTTAATGTAACTGACCATTGAGTATCGTCTCATACTCGGTCCCTTCAAATATAAAACCTGTGAGCTTCTCAAAAATGTCTTTCTAGAACACATTAAGTATTTTACTTAACAAAATGTTTTTGTTGGTGACTAAATTGTTATGTCTTTGTTATTAAGCATCTTTTTAAACATCGGAGCAAACTTTGGCATATGAATGAGAGCATCCGCGAAACTTAGCTCAAAGTGAAGATTACGGAAGATTTCCATAAACTTTGAAGCAAGGATATCATCCTTTTCACGAATCTTTTCTTTGTTGAGTCTTGATGGGTAAGGCAAATTAGGTTTGGCTTTGTTGGCAACAAAAGAAGGTTCTTCGATTGGTTCTTTGTCTTTGGTTTGTTCATGGACGAATGGAGGAGGTTGGATGTCTTCGGTGCTCGGTAGCTCCGTATCCTTTGTCACCTCACTTTCCTTTTCCACCACCGGCGGTGGAATTGGAGGTCCATCGTATGAGATACCACTACGAGTTGTAATTGCCTTGGCTTCATTTCTTGGGTTTGGAATGGTATTGCTTGGTAAAGAACTTGAACTTGAAGGTTGGTTTTTGTTAGGTTCACCTAAATGGACCCAAACAAAGAAGCTTCGGTCACTCGAAGTTACTAGACAAAAGTCTAGCTCGAAAGACTATGTTATTTAATGTTTATTATGTATAAGGGCCAAGATGTAAAAAGCCCAAAAAGAAAGCCCTCAAAGGCAAATCTTAGTTAGTATAAATAGTCCTAGTTTAGTCAAAATTAGGTTAGACATCAAAGCTTCTCCATTTCATTTTTCATATTAAGGGTTTGTAGCAATTTTTTGTTTCTTTTAATAAAAAGTTCTTCATTGTTTAAATCTTTTGTGCCATTGATCTTGTGCTTCATACAAGGAATGATCTAGGGATCCTACAATTGGTATCAGAGCCTACAAGATTGATGTATTGATTTGGTTTTGTATTTTTGTTCTATTGATTTCGAAAAAAAGAGGTTTTTTTTGTTTATGATTATTTGTTTGTTTTGATTATTGATGGGAAATCGATTTCCCACTTAGAGTTACGGACATTGATTTAAATGGTGATTTGTTCCACTGTGACACATACTTCCTAAATGCTTTGGACGGAGTGCTTACGGAAGTAAGTGGACAAACTCTAAAGCTTTCATTTGGATTCTATCATTTGGTTCATTCTTGTTAGTATCTTATTCACCTTGAGAGAGGGGGGCTTTTTGTTGCATATCAAAAGAATTATTAGAAGATGAAGAATTAGAAAGAGGAGTATCCGTACTACTCTTGAATCATTAGACAAGACTTCTTGGTAACGAACTTTTGACTTGCTTTCAATATTCGCCTAAACCTTAATGAGGCTTCTTGTCAAGATATTGCCACCTGCTGCAATGATTCTAAGGCATCTTGATCGTTTTGAATTCTAAGAATAGTAAAAAGTCTATCGAGGTTGGTGGAGTTTCCGAAAAAGCCATGGTGAGGACATTGACGAAGGAGTCCTTTAAAACGTTCTATGCTTCATTTAAAGGCTTCGTTTGGTTTTTGATAAAAAGTAATGATCTCATTCCGATAGTAAGTGGTTTTTGAAGGTGGGAGTATGGTTTATGATTTTGAATCAGGTATCCATGTGAGAATTGTTTCGGTGGTTCTTTGTCTAACCAATCTCGGGCTTCACCGTCTAGAGAAAAAGGGAAAAGCAAAAGCTTAACCGAAGTGTTCGGAACTTCTGGATGTCTAAACGTTGAAGTGACCTTATTAAAAAATCGAAGATGATTGTGGGGATCTTGTCTACCCGTAAATTTATTTACTTTGCACAGATTGATTATGATGCTCTTAAGCTCGAAATTGTTAGCATTGATTGGTGGGACATACTATAGCATCTTCATACCTTCGATGGTGTGCTTGTAAACACTTGGGGCCATCGTTCGATTGTCGGCCATTGGAACAACGGTTTGTTCAACAATTGGATCTTCTAAAAGATGTTGTCGACGTCTTCGAGATTGCGAACGAGTGCGCATAAAAAGGAAAAACTAACAATTAAAAAACAAAACTTTACACTAATTTTTTTTTTTTTTTTTTTTTAGCGATGAATTTTAACGGTTACACGAAAGAGACTTTTTAACCACAATAATCAATACTTCACGTTAGACTCTTGAAAATTTTCTTTTACAAGGTGACGCCGTACTTGGTTAGAGGACACAAAAGGCAAGTGTTAAATCTTTGATTACGATTTGGTAAACTATTGCATGTTCACCGGAAAAATTGAAATGTAATTATCTCAATAGAAGATATTATTTTGTTGGTGTTCCTTTTACCATCTTTGTTATTTTATTTCTTTTTTTTAAGGAGACAATTCTTTTTATGTTTTTGTTTTTGATTTTTTCTATTTTTTTTTATCTTTTACTTATACTAAAAAGAAAAGGAAAATATTTTTTTTACTTTTTACTTTTTTTTTTTTACTTTTGAATTTTTCTTTTAAAACAAGAATGAAACTTTCAAGGAAGAAAGGATCTTTAAACCAAATCAACAAACACAAAACGTAGGAATCGTAAACACTAGTCCCCGGCAACGGCGCCAAAAACTGATTGCAGTTTTACGTACATATAAAATAATACACTTATAGAGAAATTAAGGAAATCCCCAAGTAACCCTTGGACAATTCCACTCACAAAGATATATATAATATAATATATAATACGTATATTAAACCGGGTAAGTATGATCACCCGGGTCGTTTCCCCAATGACTAGTGAAATTGAAACCACGTTTAGGTTCGGATCCTGATTTGAATGGAACAAAGATATTTTGGATAAGCTATAACTACGAAATTAAGAAGCAACAAATAATGATAATTAAGCAAGTAAACAAATTTTAAATCCCTAAGAATGTAAACTAAAATTTGACTAAATAAAGAAAATTTGCCGAAAATTATTAAAAACTAAAAGCCCTAATTTTTATCTTTTTATAAAAGTTTAATAAAACTAATTAAAACTTTAACCTAATCACTAATTAAAATTAATAAACTTAATTAAAAACTTAACTAAGGACTAATGGTGCAAAAACCTAAGAAACTAACGGGGGAACTAACAAACTAACGGAGGGACTAACTGAAAAACAATTAAAATTGAAAAGTTACACTTTCTACCCTGAGAATCTATCCCGATCGCAAACTAAGTCCAATAAGGCCTAAAAATGAAAAGTGCTTATCATCAAAAACTTAAAAGAGCAAAGTTGTGAAGGAAGCTAGTGGGAACAAAGTTAATAAAGGCTACTAGGGCTGAAAATCTCAAATAAGCTCAATAAGAGCTTATTTCTAAACTGTTACAGAAAGGATGGCTTATCCCTTGGTTTTAGAAAATAAGCTATAGAAAACTCAAAACTAGATCAAAAATTGTGTGTAAAAGGGAAAGAAGTTCTAAAGAGCTTATGATGTGATTAATCTATAAATGAAAAGAAACTAAAGCTTAAACTACTTTTATGCTACTGAAATTGATCATGAAATAAGCAAACTCAGGAAATAAGCAAAGTAACACAAAATCAAAATAAGCTAAAAACCTTTTTAAGAGAAATTAGACTTTGAAACATTAAGAACTTATTAAACTACTTATTATCCATCTAAATAAGCTATAAAATCTAGACTTATAAGCTGATTTAACAAATTTAAATCCTAAAGGGGTTTCTAAGTACTGTTTTTGGCCTTTTTCTGGTTTTTTTTGACTTTTGACAGCTAAATTTATTTATCTAGGAAAATAAGCTGAAATTGCAATTTTAAGACTTAAAATCTATTAAACTATATTAAAACTTAAATCCTACTGAATTTAATAAGCTAAATCATAAAATTACTGTTCTAAATTAAGCTGAGAACACGGCAGTATTAACTGAGGTTAGTACTGCTAGTGTAAAATCTCAGCAGTATTTTCAAGTTGAAGATAATAGCTGATGCAAGTTGCTAAATAAGTAGTAAAATAAGACTAAATAATGTAAACTAAACTCTAAATTCTTAATAAGCTAAAATCTAAACTTAATCCTATTAAAATCTAGTAACGTTACTAAACTTATGGAGCTGTTTATAACTTGGAAGTTAGTACTGGTAGTGTAAAGGCTCAGCAGTATTAACTTATGTTAATACTGCTAGTGCAAATTAAGAGTGCACTAAACCAAACACCCTTTTACCATTTTGACAGGACTGAGAAAAGCTTTTTAAGAGAAATTTAATAAACAAGCACTAAATACCAGATAAAAACTAGCTTAAAACAAACTTAACAATCATGATTAAACAACTGAATAAGCAAAATTCTAAGATCTTAACTAATTAAACTAATATTTTTGGATTTTATGAATTTTTATGACAGAAATTGATAACTAAAGATCTATAACTACTTAAGCAAAAACAGATGAAGACAAACCACTAATAAGTACTAGAAGAGACATTTAAACACTAATAAGCAAATAAGCAATATTAAGCATTTAAACTATAACTAAGCAATTTAAAACTGAGATTAGAGAAGAATAAAAAGAGAAACTTACTTGATCCTTTAGCTAAACAAAAGGGACCAATAAAGGCAGCTACAAGCTCTCTAGCTTAAGAATAAGCTAGAGTATAAGTCCTTGGGATCTCTTCCAAGTTAAGATCCCCTTCCAAAAGCTCAAATACAATAAGATCCATGTAAGTTTAAACTAATTAAAGGTTTAGATAAGATTATTTCTGAATTCAAATAGCTCTATTTCAGCTTATAGACTGAAAGAGCTTAATATGAGCTTAATAGCTTAATGAGACAATATGGCTTATTAAGAGAGCTTATGACTTTAAATGAGAGCTTAGAAAACGGGATTTAAAACATTAAAAACTGAATTTCATTAACTGAAAAAGCTGATTACATTAAAAGGAAAGATTACATTTAAGAAATAAAATACGAAATACTAAAAATTACATAAAAACTTGATTAAAAAGAAGACTCAAAAACGGATCCCTTTGTGTGTGAGAATGAGGCCTATTTATAGTGCCAAGCTGAAGCTTCTAGGACCTCTTGCCTTGCTCTCCAAACCTTCAATCTCTGCCATTCATTTCTTCAATCATTTGATCTATGTTGTGGGACGTTGGATCAATTTGTGGACACCTGAGGATTGCCAGGCTGGCATTCTTTGATGTGACGTTTGTGTTAGTTTTGTGAGTGATTTAGCATAAAAACCCATATAAACTTGTGCTTCTTTATTTGTTGACGTGGCTCTTCTTTAATGAATCCTTTGATAAAGACTGATTTGACCCTGGGTTTGTGATGTAGACCTCTTGAATTGACTTAAGCACCCTCTAATTTTGATTTGCCCCTTGTTTTACCATGGGGGTGAAATGAAGAAGACGATGAATAGTAAATGGATTTCCCGCTTCTTCTTTGACAGTTAAAACTGTTGAAGTTTGGAAGGATTGCACATTTGGTCCTTGTCTTTCTTTTCTCTCTTTCAAGTTATAAATAACTTTTGGAAATTGCAAGAATGGCCCTTGTAGAAGAAAATTGGCTAAGGCTTTGGATCTTTGGCTTCTTTTTGAACTCTTCTGATTCTCGTGTCCGTGTTTGCTCGCTTTTGACTGTTTTCTTGTGATTTTTGACTTATCCGTACCTGCACACACAAAACACAAATACAAGCATATTTTTGCCATTTTTGGTCTGTTTTGGGTTTATTTGGGTTATTTTAGGTATAAATGGATATGTGTATTTTACACCTATCACAACTTCTGCTTCAGCTTTTGCTTGTTCCAGCTCTTCCTTTTGAGACTGAAGTAAGTAAACCTGAGCCATTAACTCTTGAATTTGAGCTAATTTTAGAGATGAAGAGGGTGGGACTGAAGTGTCTTTAGGTACATCATGAGAAGTGGATTTAGTGTCTTTATCTTTTGCAACTTCCTCTTCCTCTTCACTCTCATCTGAAATAATGATTGGCTCATCTAGTGGGGAGTCAGGAGTGAAGAAGGCAGATCTTGTGTCTTTCAAGATTGATAAATCCTCCAGCTTTACTTTAAGTGAGATGTCATCAGCTTTGGATTCCTCATTTGCACCTGAATCAGTGTGGGTAGTTTTTAACCCATCTCTAGCAGATTTGGTTTTATCTACAAGAACACTTAGATTAGACCCTACAAATATGTGATCAAATGGGTATTTTTTTTGTTCTGTTAGTGCAAATATTACGATATTTAATCTATACGATCTCTTTATGTTTTGATGATAACAAACATGTAACTTGTAATACGTAACATAAAGTGCGCAAGTTACTCGTAATCACAAATCATCAATTCATACATACTTCAACATCTCTCGACGTCTCAAGGTATGAATTTTTTTTAAAAAAGACGGACATTGGTTTACACCGACGTAAAATCACATAAGGTATGTAACAAACATATTAAACTTGTAGGATGATCAAGAAATAAGTTTTGTCTTAAACTTTATATTTATCATAAATACAACAAAATATGTAAAAAAAATTTTTTGAATTTATTTTTTGTTTATAAAGAAAATGTTTTTATTTGGTTATTTATTTGAATTTAAAATCTGTTCATTTCCCCCATAAATAAGTGTCACTTTCACCAGACAAGTTTGTTACCATAAATAAAAAGTCGATAAAGGAGCGTTTTTGTCGGGCTGGTCTCCTTTAATTCGGTCGGTGGCCCTTATTTATTTGGCGGCCCCTTATATATATAGGAACATGTTGTGCGTTTCCTGACTGGTGTATTTTCAGCTCCTATAATGTGGGGTCACTCCTACCTATTTTTTACAACCCTTTTGCATGAATTTCTCTCAGTTCTTTCTCTCTCTAGATCTCACTAAATCTCTCTAAACTCTTTGATCATTTAACTTGTTTAATCTTGTTTAAATGTGATCCAATCTTCTATCCTTTCCTTCCTTCCCTTAAGTGCAAGAGAAGAACTTCGGTCATCTTCAAGATCCGAAGTTATGTAGTCTAGTTAGTCCATTTGTAACATTTGTTACATATTGATCGAGTCCATGTCTTCCAATCTTTAGTAGTGGTGTGTGCCAAATGATGTATATATTTGGATGGGTTTATTGTAGGTTGGTTAGTATTATGTATTATTGATTTAGCTAAAGATTAGGACTTGACATCTAGCTTAGTGTCAGAAAGATTGTAATGACCGGAGATTTATGTGTTAAGCCATAAAACACAAGGTTTGTTATGTTGGGTCATAAAACATAACAGTTTGGTTGTACCCGAAGAAGAACTCGACATCTAGCTTAGTGTCTTAAAATAATGTAAGCATTCGTATAAGGTTTCTCCGCCGAAAAGGGAGCTTGTTGAGTTGTGAAGTAACTCTCAGTTGGTGATTCTCGAGGAGTTGGAGTAGGGCGTAGAGGAGGGTTCGTGACCGAACCACTATAATTCATTCGTGTCGGTTTGCATTTTCTTTTACCTTTCTCTTTTACTTATGTCTTTACATTTATCACTTTACTTTTACACTTGCATTGTGCTTATGATTGTGTGAATTATTGTCTATGTTGTGTTATTTATGGTTGTGTTGCTCTTTGTAGTAAACATTGTGAGTGTGGATATATTGGTAGAATATGAACTAGTTATTGTAAATCCATTATCGACACTTCTCATATTGCGTCAAACTTGATTGGTGATTTGATACAAATGATCTAGTCTGAAAACCTCTGTTGGAGGCGGTCCTTTTAAATAGGGCGGCCCCCTGATGTACTAGGCGGCCTCCCAAATTTAATTTTAGGACGCCGACATAAAGAGTGATTTGTATTAATACTAAAAAGATTTAAAGTTTTTAAAAGGAAACGTATTCACCCCCCTCTACGGTTTCCACAATTGGTATCAGAGCCACGTCGCTCTAGTTTTCAAAACAAATGGTTTTTAAAATAGAGTACGATTCATGTATCTAAATAACCCTAAAGAAAGGGGACTAAATATGGAAAGTGTTTTGTTGTTTGATTCGTACTAGTTTTGTTATTAAATATACTTCGTATACTAGCTTAAAGGAAAATTTTCTCAAAAGAACTTAGAAGTGTCCACTTATGTTTGTCTAAGTCGTAAGAGTAGTAATGATGTATAAAACACAAAATTTATGTGCTGGAACAAGTTTTTAAAGTCTTATGTTCTACAGTTAAGTTACAAAATGATTTTTGAATACTCAAATAAAAAACGTATTTTGTGATGTCATGGTGGCGGTCTCCATAAACTGGTTTCGGGCGGCCCCTCAATTCATTGGGTGTGGCCGTTCATCTTTATGGAGGCCGCCTGTCTGTTTTGTCAGTTTTGGCAAACTTCGAAAAATCATATAAAATCAACCGTTTAAGTCGTAGAAGTGTTGCACCGCTATTTAGAAGATAATTGAGGTCTAGGTTCATTTAAAATTTCTTCCAAGTCTTTATTCTAACTTAAGTCAGTCAGAAGATGCCAAAAACTAACTATATGTGGTCAAATTTAATATGTTTCGGTTTGACGTTAAAACTTGTTGTTTTACACTTTTCTTTCAAGTCGAGCATTTCTAGTCAACTTATCCTTGAAAACATTGATCTTGATTAATTTTTAAAATGGGGAGGAAACTATTTTTGTTTTCAAATAAAACCAAAGCTATGTATACATAGTTATATCTTATTCAAAACGACGATGGAATATCCTTATATGTATGCTAGATGATTTGTGTGTTTAACTTTGTTTTAACTTGGTTAAAGTTACTTATATTAATCATCTTTTTGTAATTGAGACTAATTATATATCTAAACACATGTGCCATGTATGGTATTTGTATGTTACGAGTTTTCCGTATTATGCCTAATAGGAATTACGCTAGATTTCTTGCGTAAAGTTGCAAAATTATTTGTGCATTGCATATAGGCATAGATCACTATATTTACAAGTGTTACATAACATCTTGTAATATTATTTTTGAGTGTAGTACCCATTTAGAATCAAGAGTTAAATAATTTTGTCAATGTGTGTGGAAAAATAATTGTCTTAAGATCATGTTAAAATCAGTCACTTAAATTAATTCCAAACATTCAACTATCTTCTAAACAAGATGTCTAAATCTTTTCATCGTCTTGCCTTGTTTGACCTTGGGTTGGTTAAACAAAAGAAAATATCATATTAATACATTAGTATTTAAGATAAATAAAATTATATTTTTTTAAAGACTTTGCTTGTGCTTGCTTTGTTTTCTACTCAACACACACATAATTATATTCTTTTTATAAACATATAGTATTTTACAAAAGATGTGTGTTGTATTAAAATGGTTAGAAAAATCATTCATACACTAATAAAATGTCAAAACTATGCATACTATGTATAACAACAAATAGTTTTTGCACAAGCAAAACATATGACAATCAGAAGTAAGAAATTAAATTGTCATATCGATCAACCTCACACTTACAACTAGTCTTAGGATTAATGGACTCTTAAAAAAATCTTTATTGCTTCTTTTATAAGAGTGTTCGTGAGGGTCAAGAAAAGATTTTGATTATTATATCAAACTCTTATTCAAACTATTGATTGATATTATTATCGAATCTATTGAAAGTTTTTGAGTTTATGGACAGAAATTAGAATTTTTTATTTTGTCTTGCTTTAAGATTATATCAAATTATAACAAGAATAT
This sequence comes from Tanacetum coccineum, assembly GCA_026074375.1. Lineage (NCBI taxonomy): Eukaryota > Viridiplantae > Streptophyta > Magnoliopsida > Asterales > Asteraceae > Tanacetum > Tanacetum coccineum. Next base: position 21,952 of record BQNB010016947.1, on the reverse strand, counting down.
TATCTTTAAACCTTACATACTTTCAATCACACTTAATTGATATGAAAATAAAGAAATCCTTTCCAAGACGATAAGAATATTGATCAGATCATAACTCAACACTTTATGCAGAGATGTAATATTAAGTCGCTTGTCCAATAGTTGTGTTCTAAAATATTTGGAAAATATACTTGCATAAAATACACAATGACCGTGGGATTGACGACTTGAATGTCTTGTCCAAAATATTTCAAAGTAATTTAACTTTGCAATGCAATTGGTAAGTCATCATCTCCAAAAAGCCAAAACATGTGCAATTAGGCACAACATTTGTAATCTTTGCTTAAACAATTCAAAAGGCACGCCACTTCAAAATCATACTATTTTCCCATCAAAACTCTCTCTTACTTTATCATATTAAGCCATAATATATCTTCTTCACCAAATGTGAACCATTTTAACCATCTTAGGTTAGAATTAGTAGAATTGAAATATTCCCAAACCATTTTGTGCTTTCTCTTCAATAGGTGATCGTAGGGACGGGGATTTTAATACTGTCGATGACTTATTATTTAAAGTTAATCAATATCATTATTCTATCCAATTACAATTGGGATATGACATTGAAATCAGAGATTAGGATTTATCTAGATCACGGAAATATCAATCAAATGGAACCATATGATATTTTCACTTGTTACACAGTTTAGCATCCTCAGTTAGTACATGAAATCATGAAGTCGATTGCAAGACAACAAGATAGGTCATTCCGAATTGCTATTCATACTTGCATGAAGATGGTTTACATTGAGTCTAAAGTGTTTAATGTTGATGTTATTGCTATGGTCATAAATTTACATGCTAAACTTAACACACTCTAACTAGGATTGTACGACTTATGGAATTTTCATCGGGAAACTCATAAGTCCTCATTGATAAGCATACTTGGATGTCATTTCCGAAAACTCAAACCGAGAACCCTTATAACTTATATAAATTTCTCTTAATAACCAAATATCAACACCATCTCCCAAATAATGGAAAAATTATCCTTGCCCAAATTTGGCACCTCCACAGATCGATGGGCCTTTCATCCTAAATTCATCTTAGGTTTAGGTAGATCCGCCCTATTGGCATCTAGATTTAAAACATCTTCTCTTGTCAAATCTTATTGCTTAAAAGTCTAACATAGAAGAAACTAAACTTTAGTTATCATCATTTTTTCTACAAAAGAAAACAATCACCAAGATCTATTAGGTAAATAAAAACTTAATTGGATTTCTTTATAAAAGACACGCAATGTGCATTCTTTGAACATCTCAATATAGAGATTTACACATTGTCACTTTTAAAGATACTACTAGGTCCTAGTTGACTCATTCTGTCTTATAGTACAACCACTGCTTGCTCTCTCATTCACCTTAGCATTCCACACATCGTGATTAGGATTAGGTGAAACCGAATTAAACGTATTGTTAGTTAGTCATAGTAGGGCTTGTATGAAAAGATAATACTAATTTTTATATTTGCTACACTTCATCTAGGAAAATTATTAGGAAATTCTAATTTGTCGAACATGATAATGACTACTAGAGGAAATCTATTGCACTAGAGAATTCAATTTTGACCTAACGGTTTATATTGCTTCCAAGAGTTGAAGTTGGACTTCATGGTATTAAACCCGTTAAAAAAGGGTCTTGTTTAAGCCTGGAATTTGTGCACACTAGTTGATAGTCTCATTTCATTCTAGAATTTGATTAATGGCTCTTCTTTAAATTTGCCTAATGATAGTCTACATCGATAGACCTTGTATTTCATTAGGAGTGCACACTAAGCAAGTAGAAAATAGGTTTCCCCTTGGTCAATCTAGACTACATGCATTTCACATATGTGCTTTAAAATTTCAAGATGATAACGTGCTCCCACATAATGAAATTATATGCTTTCATGTTTATCTTAATGCTACAAAGTTTATTTTGCTTTGCTATGAATAGACATGTTTGTTGTAAAAGCGCTTTTGCCTTTTTCTAGCTATTTAGATAAAATATCTCTGTTGTTCATTAATTACACATGCTCCTGAAGGCTAATTGCTAAAAGATTACATGATGATTACATTTAAAATTATCAGATTGTTTGCGTCATCTTATATGACTTTCATGTAATTGTGCACCTTACAATATGTTATAGGTTGATGTATGATAAATAAGTTTAAGATGTCATACAGTCGTATACTTATCGTGTTGATTAATTGCATTGATGCATGCATAGATATAAACTTTGCATTGCTTGTATATGTTTTGTCTTATACATTATGTATATATTTTCTCACAACTATAATATTTCTTCGCTGTGTCCGGGTGACAAATCTAAAAAGTTTCAAAGTGTGCCAAAATGGATTTTAATCTCCTTGAGTCCTTCCACTCACACACTCCTTTGATTCATCATCTTACTTTCTTCCAAATCATCCACTCTTTCATCAAGAAAAGGTTAGATACAAATCTAATGCTCCTCCAAGTAGGTTTGACAACTTAAATATTTCATCCGAATTTTTCAATGTATCTTATAACTTGCGTCACAAACATTAAAGGTCTATCTGAAATCCCTATTAAGCTTTTAACAAATAAGTTAAAACGCTCTCCTTTTCTCTTTGACGAAACATTCTTTCTCTTCGACGAAAACTTTCTTTCTTTCGATGAAAACATTCTTTCTCTTTTATGAAACATTCTTTCTTTCGAAGGGAAAACATTCTTTCTCTTTGACGAAAACATTTTTTCTCTTCAACGAAAACATTCTTTTCTCTTAGACGAAAACATTCTTTCTCTTCGACCAAACATTCTGTCTCTTCAACGAAAACATCCTTTCTCTTTGATGAAAACTTTTTTTTTATTTGACGAAAACAGTATCTCTCTTCGACGAAAACACTCTTTGTCTTTCGATCACACATCTTCCTTCTCACTCAACTACGCCTCTTGAACCATAGAGATGGCTAATCTCTTTCCTTTACTATTTCCGCTACCACCTTTAAGACAATCGTATACCTCATCGTGTGATTGTTCTCGTGAACATGTTCGCAATGCTCAGGAAAGAGCACACATAATTTTTGAGTATAGTTTATCGTACGCTAACAACCATCCGTCTTGACATTGTCAAGCTCATTGTCTCTATCTTCGTTTGTTTTCTTCTTCTTTATTATTATTATTATTATTATTATTATTATTATTTTATAAACATCACTTATCATTAGACATAAAGGTTTACAATTATAATTGGAGGGGAAGCGAGATACTATCTGGGCTTCCCAACTCCTTTAGCAATAGAAAAAACCATCCTATTAAAAATGAGTAACAGCTGCAGGACCCCAATATCTGAGCTGATGGGAAAACTTTCGGGACCCGCTTTATAAAGTCAAACGCCATCTTTCTCAAAGTTCCCAAAAGATGGAAAATGAGAAAGGGAGAAATCCGTATCCAATATCCGCACATTTAGTCATATATTTACCCCTTTTGGCTGCTGCAGCATCAATCACCGCCCGACCAGGCACGAAACCAGCCATCCCAGTCTGTGTCAAAGGTGAGGACACCTGTTAAATCCAACACACATTCAAGCCCTCCATCCCAACGAATTAAAGTAAACATTCCACAGGACGTAAGGCTTTGTCACATCCTCCACATGCCATTATTTCAACTTCTTTGCCAGCCTAAATCCCTGACCGAAAACAAATGTCTACCAAGGTATCATGCCACCGTGTTATGTCGATGCTTGATACCAATAACGCCAGCGCATGACACAACATGGTCCCCATAAACATCCCCCGTGAAGACCTTAGAACAAGTTGAGCACGACTTTGAGACCGAAAATAAGGGAAACAGCTAAACCGTTAACATAAAAACAACGGTAAGTTATAACGGTCATTGTTTGTTCCCAAACCCAGAGATCGGAAACAACGAAGCCAGTCCGATAAGTATGATCTTTCCCTTTGAGGATTGGCCACAAGGCACTGCCAAGGATGATAAACAAAAGAAGATTCGACATCCTTAGTAACCTGAGTGAAGTATATATCTGCCATTTTCTTCATTAGTTTGGGGGCAGCGACCTCACTAGAATTACTTAGAAAATCAATCCCCATAGCATTGTTAAACATACACAAAGCGTCATCGAAAGTGGAACCAAAAGCTACTATATCAACATGTCGAAGGAGCTTGGTCTGCAAAGCAGCAGACTGCCAACGTGAGGCAATAAAGGCATAATTCAAATACATTCCACTGCTGATAAAACACCAAGCCCCCCAAATGCGAATGGTAAAGTGGCTAGTCTCCATTGCCAGTCGCCAAACCCCGGTCCAGAAGCCGTGACAATACGCTCCAAAGCACAACGAAGAGCCATGTCAAAAGAAAGTTGAGCCGACTCAAAGACACGAGGGGGGCATGTGCGCATAGCAAGTATATTTGAAAATCCCGCACACGCAAGACATAAGCAGCAACTCACATTGAGGATCATTAATCTTAGCAACCGTGTCCAAGAGCCCAATTGTCTTAGATACTCTCTTCATGACAAGCGCCCTACTAAAATCAGCGTCCATACTAACGGGCCACTATAACTTAACCCCAGGCACAAGGCCGAGAAATATTTGGGTGGGTGAAAACATCCTTCTCCAAACATACTCCTAGGGTCTTCCTGGGGCCAGAACTACTCAGTTTTGTCACATTGAGGTTGCATGCAACAACGCGAACGATCTCCGTAATTAAATTCTTGAACACTTACCTCACAACCCATGTGTATCCCAAACATAATACGTGCCTTCTTCGATCGTTACCACGCCTGCAGACAAAGATTTTTAAGGAGTCTATGATCTTCAAATCAAGGGGATGTAGCACTAAGAAAACAAAAGAGGGCCAAGAGGATCACCCTGTTGCACCCCTTGGCATGACCACAAAAAGTGTTCTCCGTAGTACAATCTGGCAGGGCTAGAGTAGCAGAATTCTACCCAACGAGAGATAGCGGGGCACCGCATACGGACTTCCTCTAACATAACTGTTCGATCTACCAGATTGAAGGCATTTTGAAAGTCCACCAATAGCATTGAAAGACCAACATCATCCCCACGATCCTCAACCAAACGATTAACAGCATGAATAATGGCCCTCACCCCTCAGGGAACCCCAACCCAACTGTAGACAATCCAAATAACCATTCATAATGAATATCCAATCATAGTAGCACTAACCTGGAGACAGCGCCTCAAGACAGTACCAACAGCCTATAGGACGAATACACCACGGCATTAACAAGCGGTGTAAGTGGGGCACTAGCACATATAATTCACCAAAGCATCATAGGGCATTTTCCCTCAAGAAAGAGATCACCACTTGGGTTGATAGAGAAAGATCAGACTCATCAGAATTAGCAACACGCCGATCCACTTAGACAAGTCCATAAAGGTGTTGGGCACTGCAAATCCATCACCGTCAACAAGACGTACCCGGGGGAACTCTTGATCTGTCCAGAACCACATCCTGTGACAGCATTGAGTTGCGTGATGATCAAATAGGTATATTCTGGCCAAGGACGGAGCAGACTTGGGAAAGGGGTTGTTTAGCTTTAATTTCTGGAGAGTACCATAGTTTGTTATAAGGGGCAAACCCAGGGAAGAGGAAAGAACTCTCACTGCTGCAGTATAATGGCCGTCACAAATCTTCCTCTTACACTGCTTGAGATTTCGCTCACTCAAATCAAGGTTTTCCTCATCCAAATCTAACACAGGAGAAGCAGATTCGGTTAAGGTCTCCCTCACAAGCTGCCAACTACCACCAGGCACACCCCAAGATCGGATGGCATTGGTGATACTTTCTTCCTGGCATTGACGTTTGTTAGCTGACTTGCACTCCAAATTACTCCTCGGGCGAAAGGTTTTAAGGAGACAAAGAGGCAAGACTAACAAACTAACCCAACAAGAAATATCATCAGGTTTGCAAATCACCTTATCAAGCGCTCCTTTCAAGACCCGAGAGAAACCCAAACGACACTTGGGAGGGATGGATTTGACTGTACGCAACCCCTTTGAAAACAAACTATCAAGAAGAGACAAGGTAAAACCATCATGTTGGTCATGCAACAATCCATCAACAAGATCAAGCTGAGAACAAGAGGGAACAGGTGGCTTTGTAAGGTCATAGAGCACAAAACGAACAAAACCGTCACCAATATCAGGAGGTGACACAAAATCGGCCCCATGACGACATTTAGCACGTAAAGTGTGAGTTTTATTATTATTATTATTATTATTATTATTATTATTATTATTATTATTTTCGCTTACGAAACACACCGATGATACGTCACCATTTCCTTCGGGACAATGTCCAAAAGGAAACATCTCCATCAAAAAGGTTGCATCTGAAGATAACATCGCCGACATTCTTTCTTTACCCCTCAAGCGTGAATCGTTAAATTATCTTCGTCAAGGTTTAGGAATGATGGAACACGTTTTATAAATCGTTCTCTTCTTTTCTTCTAGTTTTGATTACACAGTCCGTGTTATATTCCGTGTTCCATTTCTTGTCGTGACAACTTAACTACTTCATCTGAAGTGCTTTAAGTATTTTTAATTATTTCGTCAACAATCGATTCCAAAACATATATATTGGTGGCGGTCCCCATAAACCAGGCGGCCCCCTGATTAAAACCCCCCTGATTAAAATAGGCGGCCCCCGTATATATATGGGACCGCCGGCAGCAGGCTTGTGATATCTTTCATTTCCTTTTCTAATCATAAAACGAACACCCTGTCTCTCTCTTTTTCTTCTTCTTCTGTGAGTTGATGTCTACTCCACACCCAAAACTATAACGAATATCTCTTTATAGATCAATGGGTCATCCTTATATCCTAACACTCCTAAGCATCGTTGCTTATGTTTTCAAGAGTCAAGTGAATTTCATAATGAAATGCGTCTCATTATCAAACACATTCCTCACAATCGATAGACTTACAATCCATCACTTCACAATAAATCCCCTCACATACAAACCTTGGTCCTCACATCTCGCATACGTCTGATCTCAATTCATAGATGATTCTTCTCACTTCTAAACGTTTCTTCTCTCTTCTAATAGTCTTGTTATTATTAGAATTCCTCATATATCCCTTGACAACTTAATTATTTCATCCGAAATATTTAAGTAATTTGCAAAATGCAAATGTCACTCCTCCACAAAACTTTCCACTTTCTAGAAAGTGAAGAACATAAAGAAGATATTCAATCTTCAAGTGTGATTGAGTCACCATATTGTTGAGTCTCTCATTATTCTTCCACCATAAAAGAACTACCTCATTTCACATCCCACCTTTGTTCCTCAACATTGTCAACAAATAAAACACTAAACAAACCTTTGAATTCCCAATCATCCACTTTTGTCTCGATAGGATCATATGCACATCAATTGTTAGTGCAAATGATATATCAATCTTTTCTATCAACCTCTCATCAACACGTTCTCTTTAGTATCGTTCATCCTTTCCTACTTCTCGGCTCTATGGAATCATTTTCATTCCATTCCAAGAGCACGTTGTCTCCATCCTCGTCTTATTTTTCTTTTTATTCTTTTAATGTTTATATATATATATATATATATATATATATATATATATATATATATATATATTTATATATATATATATATATATATATATAATTGCAGATATATAAGTGTTCATTAGTATACTTTTAAATTGGTACACTCTCATTTTTATTTTTGTGTCAAATTAAATAACGAATCCCATTCTCGTTTATTAAAGTCCGATCAAATCTTAGTCATTAGACATACGTCTCGAGTCTTTTTATTTTGATCATTTTAGTTGTTGATTTTGAAATAATAGTTGCATGCATCTAGTTTCTAATTCCTTTTCAAGGTGTCATATTTTAGAATAAAAACATCTAAATGTGCATTTCTAGTTTTTGCTATATCATTGTATATGCTTGGAAGGCTGGGGTTTAGTTTATTAATGGACACAAAAAATAATATGAGATGTGACATTTTAAAAGTAGACGAAAATGACAACTTATTCTCTTGGCAATGATTATTATATATATATATATATATATATATATATAATTTATATATATATATATATATACTTTAAAAGAAATAGATATATATATATATTATATTATTATATATACTTTAAAAGAATAAAAACGAAAAATAAGACGTGATGGAGACGATGTGCTCTTGGATATGAATGAAAATGATTCTAGAGTACAGAGAAGTGAGATGTAGGTAAGATGAGCGAGACTAAAGAAGGAAACGTGTGACGAAGGTTGATAGAAAATTTTGATATATCATTTGCACTAACAATTGATGTGCATATGATCCTATCGAGACAAAAGTGGATGATTGGAAATTCAAAGGTTTGTTTGGTGTTTTGTTGGTTGACAATGTTGAGAAACAAATGTGGGATGTAAAATGAGGTAGTTCTTTCATGGTGAAAGAATAATAAGACACTCGACAATGTGGTGACTCAATAACACTTGAAGATTGAATATCTTCTTCTTATGTTCTTCACTTTCTTGAAAGTGGAAAGTTTTATGAAGGAGTGACATTTGCATTTCGCAAATTACTTAAATATTTCGGATGAAATAATTAAGTTGTCAAGGGATATATGAGGAATTATAATAGTAACAAGACTATTAGAAGAGAGAAGAAACGTTTAGAAGTGAGGATGAAACGTTTATAGATGAGGAGGACTTATTAGAATGAAAAAGGAACGTTTTAGATGGAGAGCGACACTTTAGAAGTAGGAAAGACTTTTAGACAATATGAATGACTACTAGAAGGGAGAAGAAACATTTAGGAGTGGAAGAAATCGTCTTATGAAATTGAGAATTAAGACGTATGCGAGATGTGAGGACCAAGGTTTGTATGTGAGGGGATTTATTGTGAAGTGATGGATTGTAAGGTTATCTGATTATAGGAATGTCTTTGTAATGAGACGCATGTCTTATGAAATGCCTTGACTCTTGGAAATCTTAAGCAACGCATGCTTTTAGGAGTGTTGGGATATGAGGAAGACCCATTAATCTATAGAGAGATATTGGGTAAAGGTTTGGGTGTGGAGTAGACGTCAACTTACAAAAGAAGAAGAAGAGAGAGACAGGGTGTTCGTTTTATGATTAGAAAATGAAATGAAAGATATCATATCTGATGTTGGCGGTCTACCATATATATATATGGGGGCCGCCTGTTTAATCACGGGGACGCTGGTTTTTGGGACCGCTCCGACCTGCATAATATGTTTTGGAATCGATTGTTGATGAAATTTTTCGAACGGAGTGACATTTTAATTTGCATTTCGCTAATTAAAAATACTTAAAGAACTTCGGATGAAGTAGTTAAGTTGTTAGGACACACGGAATAGAATATAGACTAGAATCGAGACTAGTAGAAAATGAAAGAGAATGATTTCGGGATGTGGTTTTGGACAGGATCAAGAGTTTCCCCCGGGGTACGTCTTGTGGACGTGATGGATTGCATGCCCAACACCTCATGGATTGCTTAAGTGGAGCGGCTGTTGCTATTTCTGATGAGCTGGTCTCCTCTATCACCCAAGTGGTGAATCTCTTTCTTGAGAGGAAATGCCCTATGATGCTTGGTGAATATATTGCTAGTGCCCCTCTTACACCGCTTATTAAGCCAAGTGGTGGTATTCGTCCTATAGCTGTTGGTACTGTCTGGAGGGGTCTGGTCTCCAAGGTTAGTACTACTATGATTGGTCATTCCTTAGATGGTTATTTGGATGGCCTACAGTTTGGTGTTGGGGGTTCCCGGAGGGGGTGAGGCAATTATTCATGATGTTAATCGTTTGGTTGAGGATCGTGGGGATGATGTTGGTCTTTCGATGCTATTAGTGGACTTTCAAAATGCCTTCAATCTGGTAGATCGAACAGTTATGTTAGAGGAAGTCCGTCTGCGATGCCCCGCTATCTCCCGTTGGGTAGAATTCTGCTACTCTAGCCCTGCCAGATTGTACTACGGAGAACACTTTTTGTGGTCATCCCAAGGGGTGCAACAGGGTGATCCTCTTGGCCCTCTTTTGTTTTACTTAGTGCTACATCCCTTGATTTGTAAGATCAGAGACTCTTTTAATCTTTGTCTGCAGGCTTGGTATCTCGACGATGGCACTATTGTTGGGGATACGTTGGTTGTAGGTAAGGTTCTATAATTAATTATGGAGGATGGTCCGCGTTGTGGCTTGCATCTCAACGTTGACAAAACCGAGCTGTTCTGGCCCAAGGAAGACCCTAGGAGCAGGTTGGAAGGTGTTTTCCCACCTAATATTTCCCGGCCTTTGCATGGGGTTAAGTTATTGGGTGGGCCCGTTAGTGTGGACGCTGATTTTAGTAGTGCACTTGTCATGAAGAGAGTATCTAAGACAATTGGGCTCTTGGACACGGTTGCTAAGATTAATGATCCTCAATGTGAGTTGCTGCTTATTCGGTCGTGTGCGGGGATTTCTAAACTATACTTTGCTATGCGCACATGCCCCCTCATGTCTTTGAGTCGGCTCAACTTTCTTTTGACATGGCTCTTCGTTCTGCCTTAGAGCGTATTGTCACGGCTTCTGGACCGGGGTTTGGCGACTAGCAATGGAGACTAGCCACTTTACCATTCGCATTTGGGGGGCTTGGTGTTTATTCAGCAGGTGATGTTTTGAATTATGCCTTTATTGCCTCACGTTTGCAGTCTACTGCTTTGCAGACTAAGCTCCTTCGACATGTAGATATAGTAGCTATTGGTTCCACTTTCGATGACGCTTTGTGTATGTTTAACAATGCTATGGGGATTGATTTTCTAAGTAATTCTAGTGAGGTCGCTGCCCCCAAACTAATGAAGAAAATGGCAGATATATACTTCACTCAGGTTACTAAGGATGTCGAATCTTCTTTTTGTTTATCTCCTCGGCAGATGGCCTTGTGGCAATCTCAAAGGGAAGAGCATACTTCGGACTGGCTTCGTGTGGTTCCGATCTCTGGGTTGGGACAAACAATGAACGGTAAAACTTACCGTTGTGTTTTATGTTACCGGTTAGGTGTTCCCTTATTTTCGGTCTCAAAGCCGTGCTCAGCTTGTTCTAAGGTCTTCACGGGGGATGTTTATGGGGACCATGCTGTGTCATGCGCTGGCGTTATTGGTATCAAGCATCGACATAACGCGGTGCGTGATACCTTGGTAGACATTTGTTTTCGGTCAGGGATTTCGGCTGGCAAAGAAGTTGACATTGGGCTTGGTGGAGGACGTGACAAAGCCTTACGTCCTGCGGATATGTTACTTTATTCGTGGGAGGGAGGGCTTGATGTGTGTGTGGATTTGACAGGGTCCTCACCTTTGACACAGACTGGGATGGCTGATTTCGTGCCTGGTCGGGCGGTGATTGATGCTGCACGGCGCAAACGGGTTAAGTATATGACTAAATGTGCGGATATTGGATACGGATTTCTCCCTTTCTCATTTTCTTCTTTTGGGGAACTTGAGAAAGATGCGGTGACTTTACTAAAGCGGGTCCGAAAGTTTTCCATCGCTCAAGATATTGGGGGCCGTGCTGCTGTTCACATTTTTAATAGGATTGGTTTTTCTATTGCTAAAGGAGTGGGAGCCCAGATAGTATCTCGGCTTCCCTCCAATTTATTGTAATCTTTATTGTTCTAATGAAGTGATGTTTATAAAATAATAATAATAATAATAATAATAATAATAATAAAGAAGAAGAAAACAAACGAAGATAGAGACAATGAGCTTGACAATGTCAAGACGGATGGTTGTTAGCGTACGATAAACTATACTCAAAAAGTTATGTTGCTCTTCCTGAGCATTGCGAATGTTCACAGAACAATCACACGATGAGGTATACGATTGTCTTAAAGGTGGTAGCGGAAATAGTAAAGGAAAGAGATTAGCCATCTCTATGGTTCAAGAGGCGTAGTTGAGTGAGAAGGAAGATGTGTGATCGAAAGACAAAGAGTGTTTTCGTCGAAGAGAGATAATGTTTCCGTCGAATAATAAAAAATGTTTTCATCAGAGAGAAAGGATGTTTTCGTTGAAGAGACAGAATGTTTCGTCGAAGAGAAAGAATGTTTTCGTCTAAGAGAAAAGAATGTTTTCGTTGAAGAGAAAAAATGTTTTCGTCAAAGAGAAAGAATATTTTCGTCGAAAGAAAGAATGTTTCATAAAAGAGAAAGAATGTTTTCGTTGAAAGAAAGAATGTTTTCGTCGAAGAGAAATAATATTTTGTCAAAGAGAAATGGAGAGCGTTTTAAGTTATGTTGTTAAAAGGCTTGAATAGAGATTTTCAGATATGACCTTTAACGTTTGCGATCGCAAGTTAAAGATACTTGAATATTTCGGATGAAATATTTAAGTTGTCAAACCTACTTGGAGGAGCGTTAGATTTGTATCTAACCTTTTCTTGATGAAAGAGTGGATGATTTGGAAGAAAGTAAGATGATGATCAAAGGAGTGTGTGAGTGAAGACTCTAAGAGATTTAATACCATTTTGCGACTCTTTTGACTTTTTAGATTTGTGACCCGGACGCGAAGAAAGATATTATAGTGTGAGAAAATATATACATAGATGTATAAGACATACATATATAAGCATGCAAGTTTATCTAAGCATGCATCAACGCAATAATCAACAAGATTAATGTGTAAGACTGTATGACATCTAAACCTTATTTGTCATACATCAACCTAACATAGTGTAGGTGCACAATTAACATGTAAGTCATGTAAGATGACGCAAACAAAACATGATAATTTTAAATGTAATCATCATGTAAAGCATGTTAGCATTTAGCACTTAGGAGCATGTGTTATTTAGATGAACAAAGAGATATTTTATCTAAATTGCTAGAAAAAGGCAAGCGCTTTTACAACAAACATGCATTCAATAGCAAAGCAAATAAACGTTGAGCATTAAGATAAACATGAAAGCATATAATTTCATTATGTGGGAGCACGTTATCATCTTGAAATTTTAAAGCACATATGTGAAATGCATGTAGTCTAGATTGACCAAGGGGAAACCTATTTTCTACTTGCTTAGTGTGCACTCCTAATGAAATACAAGGTCTATCGATGTAGACTATCATTAGGCATATTTAAGAAGAGCCATTTAATCAAATTAGAGAATGAATATGAGACTATCACTAGTGGTGCTCAATTCAGGCTAAACACGACCATTTTTACGGGTTATACCATGAACCCAACTTCACTCTTGGAAGCAATTCAACCGTTAGGTCAAATTGAATTTCTAGTGCAATAGATTCTCTAGTAGTCATTATCATGTTAGACAAAATAGAATTCCTATATTTTCCTAATGAAGTGTAGCAAAGATAAAATTTGTATTGTCTTTTCATACAAGGCCTACTATGACTCAACTAACATACTTTAATTTCGGTTCACATAATCCTAATCAAGATGTGTGGAATTCTAAGGTTGAATGAGAGAGCAAGCAAGTTGTTGTAGCTATAAGAAAGAATGAGTCATCTAGGACCTAGGAGTATGCTTAAAAGTGACAATGTGTAATGCTCTATATTGAGGGTGTTCAAAGAATGCACATTTGCATGTCTTTTATGAAAGAAATCCAATTAAGGTTATTTACCTTAATAGATCTTGTGTTTGTTTCTTTGTAGAAATAATGATGATTAACTAAAGTTTAGTTACATCTATGTTAGACTTTTAAGCAAGAGATTGACAAGAGGAAGATGTTTAAATCTAATGCCATAGGGCGGATCTACCTAAACCAAAGATGAATTTAGGACGAAAGGCCCATCGATCTGTGGAGGTGCCAAATTTGGGCAAGGATAATTTTTCCATTATTTGGGAGATGGTGTTTGATATTGGTTATTAGGAGAAACTTATATAAGTTATAAGGGTTCTTGGTTTGAGTTTTCGGAAATGACATCCAAGTCTTGCTTATCAAGTTGGAGTACTTATGAGTTTTCCGATGGAAATTCATAAGTCGTCAATCCTACTTAGAGTGTGTTAAGTTTAGCATGTATAATTTGACCATAGCTAATAACACAAATATTTGAACACTTTAAACTCAATTGGAAATCTTCTTCTTGCAAGTATGAATTTGCAATTCGATGACTAATCTTGTTGTCTTCCAATCGACTTCGTGATTTCATGTAATAACTGAGGATGCTTATACGTGTACGACAAGGTAAAAATATTATGGGTCATTTTGAGTGATTTCCGTGATCTAGCATAAATCCCTAATCTCGAATTTCATGTTCATATCCAAATTTGTAATTGGATTGAATAATGAATTATTATCTTTAGAATAATAATCATCGTCTATTTATAATCCCTTACTGATCACCTATGAAACGAAAGCAAAAAATCGGTTTCTGTGGAAATATGTTCAAATTCTTCCTATTTCTAACCTTAGATGGTTAATGGTTCAATTTGGTGAAGGGAAGAATTATTATGCTTATTTGATAAAGTAGGAGAGTTTTGATGGGAAAATAGTTTAAGTTTTGAGTTGTGCTTTTGAATTGTTTAAGCAAAGTTACATATGTTGTGCGTTTGCTCATGTTTGGCTTTTTGGAGATGATGACTTTACCAATTGCATTGCAAGGTAAATTACTTGAATATTTTGGACAAGACATTCAAGTCGTCAATCCCACTTCATTGTGTATTTTATGCATATATATTTGCCAAATATTTAGAACACAACTATTGGACAAGTAGACTTAATATGACATCATCTACATAAGTGTGAGTTATGATCTGATGCATATTCTTATCGTCTTGGAAGAGGATGTCGTTATTTTCATATCAATTAAGTGTGATTGAGTATGTAGGTTTAAGATAATATCTCTTGTTATATTTTGATATAATCTTAAAGCTAGACAAATAAAAATCTAATTTCTTGTCCATACTCAAAAACTTATCAATTAGATTCGATAATAATATCAATCATAGTTTGAATAATGAGTTGATATATATTCAAAATCTTTCTTGACCCTCACGAACACTCTTTTAAAAGAAGACAAATAAAGATTTTTATAGTGTCCATTAATCCTAAGACTAGTTGTAAGTGTGAGGTTGATGAATAATGACAAGTTAATTTCTTACTTCTGGATTGTCATATGTTTTGCTTGTGCGAAAAACTATTTGTTGTTATGCTTAGTATTAATAGTCTTTTGACATTTTATTAGTGTATGAATGATTTTTCTAACCATTTTAATACAACATACATCTTTTGTAAAATACTATATGTTTATAAAAAGAATATAATTATGTGTGTGTGTGTTAGAACAATGCAAGCACAAGCAAAGTTTTAAAAAATATATTTTTTTTTACTTAAATACTAATGTATTAATATGATATTTTCTTTTGTTTAACCAACCCAAGGTCAAACAAAGCAAGACGATGAAAAGATTTAGACATCTTGTTAGAAGAGAGTTAATGTGTTGGAAATATTTTAGTGACGGATTTTAACATATGATCTTAGGACATTATTTTTCCACACACTTGACAAATTATTTAACTCTTGTTTCTAAATGGGTTACTACACTCAAAATAATCTACAAGATGTTTATGTAACACTTGTAAATATAGTGATCTATGCCTATATGCAATGCACAAATAATTTTGCAACTTAACGCAAGAAATCTAGCGTAATTCCTATTAGGCATAATACGGAAAACTCGTAACATACAAATACCATACATGGCACATGTGTTTAGATATATATTAGCTCAATTACAAAAATAGTAATGATTACTTATTAATATCTATTAACCAAGTTGAAACAAAAGTTAAACACACATAATCATCTAGCATACACATAAGGATATTCGTCGTCGTTTTGTGTATTAGATATAACGATGTATACATAGCTTGATTTTATTTGAAAACAAAAATAGTTTCCTCCCCATTTTAAAAATTAATCAAGATCAATGTTTTCAAGGATAAGTTGACTAGAAATGCTCGACTTGAAAGAAAAGGTAAACAACAAGTTTTACGTCAAACCGAAACATATAATTTTGACCACTATATAGTATTTTGCATTTCTGACTGACTTAAGTTTAGAATAAAGACTTGGAAGTAATTTTAAATGAAACTAGACTCAATTATCTTCTAAATAGCGGGTGGCACGACTTCTACGGACTTACGGTTGATTTTATATGATTTTTCGAAGTTTGCCAAAACTGACAAAACAGACAGGCGGCCTCCATAAAGATGACGGCCCCCAGATATATTTAGGGGCCGCCCGAACATTTATGGGACCGCCACCAGTGACCTCAAAATACGTTTTTTTGTTCAAAATCATTTTGTAACTTAACTGTAGAACATAAGACTTTAAAAACTTGTTCCAGCACATAAATTTTGTGTTTTATACATCATTACTACTCTTACGACTTAGACAAACATAAGTGGACACTTCTAAGTTCTTTTGAGAAAATTTTCCTTTAAGCTAGTATACGAAGTATATTTAATAACAAAACTAGTACGAATCAAACAACAAAACACTTTCCATATTTAGTCCCCATTCATGGGTAATTTGATACATGAATCGTACTCTATTTTAAAAACCATTTGTTTTGAAAACTAGAGCGACGTGGCTCTGATACCAATTGTGGAAACCGTAGAGGGGGGTGAATACGTTTCCTTTTAAAAACTTTAAATCTTTTGTATCAATTATTAAATCACTCTTTGTCGGCGGTCCTATAAATATATGGGGGCCGCCTAGTACATCAGGGGGCCGCCCTATTTAAAAGGACCGCCTCCAACAGAGGTTTTCAGACTAGATCATTTGTATCAAATCACCAATCAAGTTTGACGCAATATGAGAAGTGTCGATAATGGATTTACAATAACTAGTTCATATTCTACCAATATATCCACACTCACAATGTTTACTACAAAGAGCAACACAACCATGAATAACACAACATAGACAATAATTCACACAATCATAAGCACAATGCAAGTGTAATAGGAAAGCGATAAATGTAAAGACATAAATAAAGAGAAAGGTAAAATAAAATGCAAACCGACACGATGATTTATAGTGGTTCGGTCACGAACCTCCTCTTCGCCCTACTCCACTCCTCGAGTATCCAACTAGAGAGTTACTTCACTAATCAACAAGCTCCCTTTCGGCGGAGAAAACCTTATACCAATGCTTACATTATTTTCCGACACTAAGCTAGATGTCGAGTCCTTCTTCGGGTACAACCAAACTCGTTATGTTTTATGGCCCAACATAACAAACCTTGTGTTTTATGGCCTAAACACATTAAATTCGGCGTCACTTACATTATTCTGACCACTAAGCTAGATGTCAAGTCCTAATTCTTTGATAGAATCAAATAAGACTAGAAAATACTAACTAACCCACAATAAACCCATCCAAATATATACATCATTTGGATCTACACACTACTAAAGATTGGAAGACATGGACTCGATCTATATGTAACAAATGTTACAAATGGACTAACTAGACTACATAACTTCAGATCTTGAAGATGACCGAAGTTCTTCTCTTGCACTTGAGGGAAGAAGGAAAGAGTAGAAGATTGGATCACATTTAAACAAGATTAAACAAGTTAAATGATCAAAGATTTAGAGAGATTTAGTGAGATCTAGAGAGAGAAAGAACTGAGAGAAATTCGTGCAAAAGGGTTGTAAAAATAGTAGGAGGTGACCCACTATTTATAGGAGCTGAAAAACAGCCTGTCAGGAAACGACGGTCCTAGATATATAAGGGGGCCGCCAAATAATTAAGGGGGCCACCGACCGAATTAAGGGACCGCCCCGACAAACGCTCCTGTTTTTGTCTTTTTATGGTAACAAACTTGTCTGGTGAAAGTGACACTTATTTTATGGGGGAAATGATCAGATTTTAAAATTCAAAATAATTACCAAATAAAACATTTCTTTATAAATCAAAAATAATTTGTCTAAATAATTTTTTAGAAATAGTTTTGTTGTATTTATAAAAATATAAAGTTTAAGACAAAAACTTATTTCTTTGATCATCCTACAAGTTTAATATTGTTTGTACATACCTTATGTGATTTACGTCGGTGTAAACCAATGTCCGTCTTAATGCATACTTGAGACGTCGAGAGATGTTGATACATGTATGAATTGATGATTTGTGATTACGAGTAACTTGCGCACTTTATGTTACGTATTACAAGTTACATGTTTGTTATCATCAAAACATAAAGAGATCGTATAGATTAAATATCGTAATATTTGCACTAACAGAACCAAAAAAATACCCATTTGATCACATATTTGTAGGGTCTAATCTAAGTGTTCTTGTAGATAAAACCAAATCTGCTAGAGATGGGTTAAAAACTACCCACACTGATTCAGGTGCAAATGAGGAATCCAAAGCTGATGACATCTCACTTAAAGTAAAGCTGGAGGATTTATCAATCTTGAAAGACACAAGATCTGCCTTCTTCACTCCTGACTCCCCACCAGATGAGCCAATCATTATTTCAGATGAGAGTGAAGAGGAAGAGGAAGTTGCAAAAGATAAAGACACTAAATCCACTTCTCATGATGTACCTAAAGACACTTCAGTCCCACCCTCTCCATCTCTAAAATTAGCTCAAATTCAAGAGTTAATGGCTCAGGTTTACTTACTTCAGTCTCAAAAGGAAGAGCTGGAACAAGCAAAAGCTGAAGCAGAAGTTGTGATAGGTGTAAAATACACATATCCATTTATACCTAAAATAACCCAAATAAACCCAAAACAGACCAAAAATGGCAAAAATATGCTTGTATTTGTGTTTTGTGTATGCAGGTATGGATAAGTCAAAAATCACAAGAAAACAGTCAAAAGCGAGCAAACACGGACACGAGAATCAGAAGAGTTCAAAAAGAAGCCAAAGATCCAAAGCCTTAGCCAATTTTCATCTACAAGGGCCAATCTTGCAATTTCCAAAAGTTATTTATAACTTGAAAGAGAGAAAAGAAAGACAAGGACCAAATGTGCAAACTTCCCAAAAGATCAACAGTTTTAACTGTCGAAGAATAAGCGGGAAACCACATTTACTATTCATCGTCTTCTTCATTTCACCCCCATGGTAAAACAAGGGGCAAATCAAAATTAGAGGGTGCGTTGGTCAATTCAAGAAGTCTACATCACAAACCCAGGGTCAAATCAGTCTTTATCAAAGGATTCATTAAAGAAGAGCCACGTCAACAATTAAAGAAGCACAAGTTTATGTGGGTTTTGTGCTAAATTCACTCACAAAACTAACACAAACGTCACATCAAAGAATGCCAGCCTGGCAATCCTCAGGTGTCCACAAATTGATCCAACGTCCCACAACTTAGATCAAATGATTGAAGAAATGAATGGCAGAGATTGAAGGTTTGGAGAGCAAGGCAAGAGGACCTAGAAGCTTCAGCTTGGCACTATAAATAGGCCTCATTCTCACACACACAGGGGATCCGTTTTTAGTCTTCTTTTTAATCAAGTTTTTATGTAATTTTTAGTATTTCGTATTTTATTTCTTAAATGTAATCTTTCCTTTTAATGTAATCAGCTTTTTCAGTTAATGAAATTCAGTTTTTAATGTTTTAAATTCCGTTTTCTAAGCTCTCATTTTAAGTCATAAGCTCTCTTAATAAGCCGTATTGTCTCATTAAGCTATTAAGCTCATATTAAGCTCTTTCAGTCTATAAGCTGAAATAGAGCTATTTGAATTCAGAATTAATCTTATCTAAACCTTTAATTAGTTTAAACTTACATGGATCTTATTGGATTTAAGCTTTTGGAAGGGGATCTTACCTTGGAAGAGATCCCAAGGACTTATACTCTAGCTTATTCATAAGCTAGAGAGCTTGTAGCTGCCTTTATTGGTCACCCTTTTGTTTGCTAAGGATCAAGTAAGTTTCTCTTTTCATTCTTCTTTAATCTCAGTTTTAAATTGCTTAGTTATAGTTTAAATGCTTAATATTGCTTATTTGCTTATTCTCTTTGCTTATTAGTGTTTAAATGTCTCTTCTAGTACTTATTAGTTGTTTGTCTTCATCTGTTTTTGCTTAAGTAGTTATAGATCTTTAGTTATCAATTTCTGTCATAAAAACTCATAAAATCCAAAAACATTAGTTTAATTAGTTAAGATCTTAGAATTTTGCTTATTCAGTTGTTTAATCATGATTGTTAAGTTTGTTTTAAGCTAGTTTTTATCTGGTATTTAGCACTTGTTCATTAGATTTCTCTTAAAAAGCTTTTCTTAAACTCTGTCATAATGGTTAAGTAGTGTTTGGATTAGTGTAATCTCAAAATTGCACTAGCAGTACTAACTTCAGTTAGTACTGCTTAGCCTTTACACTACCAGTACTAACTTCCCAAGTTAGTACTGCTTTCATAAGTTAGTACTGTTAGCTTTAATCTCAGTAGAATTTAGTTTAGTTTTAGCTTATTTAGATTTAGTTTTCATTTTCTAGCTTATTTCATTGCTTCTTTAGTTTTCAAAAGTCAAAAATTGCACTAGCAGTACTTTCTCTTGAAAGTACTGCTGAATATTTACACTAGCAGTACTTACCATAAGTAAGTACTGCTGTGTTCTTAGCTTAATTTAGATGAGTAATTTTAGGATTTAGCTTATCAAACTCAGTAGGACTT
This sequence comes from Tanacetum coccineum, assembly GCA_026074375.1. NCBI lineage: Eukaryota > Viridiplantae > Streptophyta > Magnoliopsida > Asterales > Asteraceae > Tanacetum > Tanacetum coccineum. The sequence continues at coordinate 1,308 of BQNB010016947.1, read as the reverse complement.
AAGTTTTAATATAGCTTAATACATTTTAAGTCTTAATTTGCAATTTCTAGCTTATTTTCCTAGTTAAATTTAGCTGTCAAAAGTCATAAAAACCTAAAAAATCCAAAAACAGTACTTAGAATCTTTAGTGTCTTAATTTGTTAAATCAGCCTTTAAGTCTAGATTTTATAGCTTATTTAGATGGATAATAAGTAGTTTAATAAGTTCTTAAAGTTTCAAAGTCTAATTTCTCTTAAAAAGGTTTTTAGCTTATTTTGATTTTGTGTTACTTTGCTTATTTCCTGAGTTTGCTCATTTCATGATCAATTTTAGTAGCATAAAAGTAGTTTAAGCTTTAGTTTCTTTTCATTTATAGATTAATCACATCATAAGCTTTCTAGATCACTTTTCCTTTTTAGATTTAAGCTTTATTTGAGCATTTTATAGCTGTTTTGGTAAACCATAGGCCAAACCCCTAGTTTCTGTAACAGCTTATTAATAAGCTCTTTTTAGAGCTTATCTTTGAGTTTCAGACTAAAGTGCTTTTGTTAAAGTTGTTCTCCCTAGCTTCCTCTACAACTTTGCTTCTTTGAGTTTTTCATAATAAGCACTTTTCAAATTTCATCTTAATTCGGGCCTTAGCTTGTTATCGGGGTAGATTATCAGGGTAGAAAGTGTAACTTTTCGATATTAGTTGTTTGCCAGTTAGTCCCTCCGTCAGCTTGTTAGTTCCTCCGTTAGTTTCTTAGGTATTTGCACAATTAGTCCTTAAATTAGTTTTTAATTAGTTCATTAAGTTTTAATTAATAGTTAGGGTTAAGTTTTAATTAGTTTAATTAGTTTTTAATTAAAAGTTTAAAATTAGGGCTTTTATTTTTAATAATTTTCTACACTTTTTCTTAATTTAGTAAAATTTTAGTTTACATTTTTAGGGTTAAATTTTAGTCTAATTGCTTTCTAGTTGCGTTTCCGTATTTGTTTAATTGTTTATTTTATATCTTTCCAAAACCAAATATCTTTGCTCCATTCAAATCAAGATCCGAACCTAAACGTGGTTTCAATTTCGCTAGTCATTGGGGAAACGACCCGGGTGATCATACTTGCCCGGTTTAATATACGTATTATATATTATATTATATATATTTTTGAGAGTGAATTTTATCAAGGGTAACTTGGTAATTTTCTTAATTTCTCTTTTAAAGTATTATATTTTATATATATTTTACGTGTGTGTAAAACTTGCGAATCAAAAAAAAAATCAAAAACATAAAAAATTGTCCTTTAAAAAAGAAATAAAATAAACAAAGTTGGTAATCGAACACCAACAAA